>JAPPVO010005748.1:0-24191 GCA_030407325.1 Camellia japonica | reverse complement strand
CTGACTATTTTGTATCAACTCTCTGAACTGAAAGGAAAAAACAAGCAGTATTTCAGCTCAAACGGAACAAACACAGGTGTAGCCGAACAACTGTACTTTACTACTGATCACTGTTCCCCAAAATCACTGCCCCAAAACACTGAATCGGATACCCGCAGATATAACTGATTCTCTCAAATACTGATACTGGTGCCCTCAAGCCTGATACTCAAATTTGCAAACTGATATGTGCGTTCCTGTAGAGATACACTCCAAAAGCACATAACAAGTAAAAGAGAGCAAAACACCCCTATGTTGGGGTAGGGTTCCCTGTCCTATTTTGTCAGGAGCTAGGGTTTCACTACGCACGCAGCGTTTCAAACAACCTATATCGGGTAAGCAACCTGTCCTAGTTTGGAATGGTCACTATGGATTCCGACATGCACTAGGTCGAATAGGCAAAAAGGTGCCCCGGTAAAACCGGGGTTTGTGTTCCCATACTGGCAGAGCCCGCAACCGGTCAGCCTTATGGCACACTTCTCGAAGCGAGCCTCCGACAAACCGCTCAGGAATAGCAGATGGCCAACACGGTGTCCTAGGCGCACCAATGCACATGCAATGCAAAGAAACACATAAAGTGCAGTCAAAACAAGATATCACGAGTTCGAGTCAAGCTCTCTAACTCCCCAGCAGAGTCACCAGAAACTATGGATGCGCCGACGGACTTATGCTGCCACAGTTCAGACTCGTTTTGTTACTGTTCTTAATCTGAACCAAAGAGTCCAAATCCGGCAAATCGTTTTGAGAAAAACAGATTTTGAAAGAAGTGCCAAACATGGACTGCTTTGCCAGATACAGAGTCGCCACCTAAATATTTTTAATGGGGGAATTTAGGAAACCCTGACTCGGTGCCAAAGGCCACATGTCCATCGTCACCAAAGTTACCTCGACTCGGGAACTTGGGTACGATTGGAGAAGGTCAGCTATGAGCACCCCCTCTCGCCCGATCCGAAGATCGGCCTCTACTAACCATGATATCTGATTTTGAAAACGTTATGTGCTCTTATTCCGGTTATTAGCCTAGAATTACTATGTTATGCGCGCAGCAAACAAGTATAGACTAGATCGCCTAATTTGGAACGAAGCATTGCATACCCGTTTGTTTGGAAAATGTTTGGAATTTGCTACTCGCAAGTAGGCTAAAACACGGATTTCAACGAGTTGTTCCAACTCAAACAATCCAACCTTCACCACAGGCATTCAGGCAGTTTAATCAAATAAGCATCTAGCCACATGGTAAGCATGTTAACATTCACACTCATTCGAGATGCTAAAGCATAAATACTTACATCGTACTCCGAGCCAAAACAAAGAACATGTTAGTAATCATGCATGATCCAAGTCCATGTTAAGTGGCTAATGCAACACATACAAAATGTCACTAGACTAGGCTCGGCTAATCCTAGGATGACATGTGAAAATGCACAGATAGCATGTATTCAAGTTAGATTTGAAATATTTATGCAGTTAGCATGATGCGCCGAGCCGGTGCATGCAATACTGATGAATGATGCACACATGCATAGCATAAGGTATGCTAAATTAAACATGCCCAAATACTAACCATCAAAAGCAGGTAAGTAAAAGGGAGGAAGAAGTGGGGGTTGGAAGACATGTACACACGCACCCACACTTATTACAAATATGCCCTCACTCGGAGGGACCGGAATAATAATACAATTAATTAACCTACAAGCTAATTAAATATTACAGACCAATTAATTAATTAACAAATTAACTAATCTAATGGAAGCAGTAAACAGCAGCCTCGAGAAGAGGGTCCAATGCATGCGCGCTCGGTTTCGCTCGGAAAGTCACTGCCAAGCACAAGATGCCTCTGCTTTGACTGTTCTGCTCCTCTGAAGACTGCACAAGTCCCAGGGTTGCTTCTCTGAATGCTGTGGAACACCACTGGCTAAAGGGATTGGCCACCGGCCATGGAGAATGACCACCGGCCACTAATTGAGATATCGGCCACTGATGGATGGCCGGTCGGCACTGAAGATGGCCGGCCGGCCAAATCTTCCTGCAGAAACTGATTTTGACAGCAGCAGAGGGCAAGACATAGCATGGCAATGCATTTCAAGCAATGTATGTACCAATCATACTCCTTATCATGTTTATGACTCAAAGGAGTATAGATCTCGATTCTCGGACCACCAATCGCGCATTTCAATGCATGATGGCCCAAAGAATCAAGTGTGCATTTTGATTTCAAATGCAATGCAAACCAAATAAGCAAACAAAGGGGCTTTCAACCTCTATCATGGCTTGATCAAGAGGTGAAAGATGCATGCAAATGCAATGCAACCTAAGTATGTTAACTAGGCATGCAACATGAGCATATGGGAAGCATGCAAGGCATATAACAAGCATGCAAGTTAAATGAGAATACAAGGTACAATGCCAACATACAAACATGCAAAACATATGGCATGTTAAGCAACCAAAACAAGGAGGAGAATGCATGCCAAATGCAACACCATTTCAACATGCAACAACATGTCATAAGCTAAGCATGCAACAACATGCCAAGGGATGGACTTAAACTAAATTAGGCAGCCCTTAAACAAGCCGAAAACAGTGGCTAACATGCTTAATAATGGAGGCTAAAACACATACCAATAGACATGCATGCAAGGTCCAAGACTTGGGCATAAAAGAGATGCTTTTAAGCACACTTGAAAGGATGCAAACATAGATGCAAGGCATACATGGAAAGCTCTGAAATCATGTTAGTGATGGTGCCAAACCAAGCAAGCAATACAAGCCAAACATGCAACCAATGGTCCAAAGCCTAAGGCAAGCCAATGAGGTATTGAACTACCTTTAACAAAACCAAACATGGCATGAATTGAATGACCAAAATCAGAGGTTTAGTATGTTAAAACAAAGCTAAAAACATAGTGACATGGCATCCTAGGGGGCCTAAACATGATGGCATGCATGAAGGCCTAAACATGAAGCATAAGATGACAACCTTATAAAGCATTAAAGGGACATCAAATGCAAGCATAAAAGCACATCATGAGGTCTGAAATAACATGCCAAGTGGTTTCAAACCACTGAAACAAAGCAAGGATGGCATGCTAGAGGGGCCAATGCTTAAGGCATACAAGAGGGATTACATGGTGGCTATACAAAGCAAAGCATGGATGACCCAAACAACCAAAAACAGTCCTCATGCACACTAAATCATGCACAAAATCTTCACAAAGCTGAGCCAAAATCATGCTAAAACAAAGGTCAAAGCTTAAAGCATGTTAAGGCCTAAACATGGCATTACAAGGCATGTATGCTAAGCAAGCATGGTGTACCAAAACCAACTCAAAACAGTGCTAAATCATGACATAATAAGCACAAAAAATAGCTAAGGCATGGTCAACATACACTTAAATTAGATGCTCCCTCAAGAGGCAAAAATGGCCCTTTTCAAGGACAACAAGGAGAGGGGGTGGCCTTTTCCTTCTTAGGACCTCAAGGCACCATCCTCACCTCTGAAATCCCTCAAGATTTTAGTGGTGAGGAGGCCCAAACACAATGGTCCAGAGCTCAACCAAAATGGCACAAAACAAGGGCCAAAAAAGCCTTAAGAGGGGTCAAACAACCCTAAAGCTTAAAACACCCTTAAACAACTATTTAGAGTAGGCAAAAACAGGACTTTTATGTGTTATATGCTAAGCTCAAAAACAGATGCAAGATAGTCAAAAAAGCTTTGCAAAAATGGGGTATTTAAAGGTAAAGTCCTTACCCTTGTTGACCCTCTTCAAAAATGGTAGACCAGCTGGTTCTTTGAGCTCAAAACCACCCAAGAAGTCCATGAATAGCCCTCTAGTGCCTCAACTCCAAGAGAATGTGTGATGGTGGGTGTTTGTGCACAAAAGTGAGGCAAAACACACACAAAACACAAAAGATAGGAAGGTATATCTATAGGATAGATACAAATCCTAACCCTAAAACCAGAGCCCCTCTGAAAAATGTTGTCTAACCCTAAAAGAGGGAGAGGAGGCCTCCTCTTATAGAGCTTCAATCTTGTAAGCTTACAAGACAAGCTAGCTAAGAGGGGAAATCCCTCCATACATGTGTATGGAGGGGAGCCAAGTGCATGCCAGCTGCATGAAAATATCTGCAAAAGCAGATGCACAGTAGTCGGCCGGCCAAAAATGTAATTGACCAAAAAAAGATAGCTGGCCGGCCATCTATAGTGCCGGCCGGCCAAACATTTGGCCGGTGGCAACAAAACACAGCCTGTGGCCTCAAGCCATAGCTGGTGGAGTGTAGGGATGGCCCACAAGCCATTCCCTGCCCCTCCAAGGCAAAGCACAAGTGTTTGGTGCAAAACCAAACACAAAACAGTCGAGTCGAGAGATTCTGAGGCAAGGCACGTATCCGAGACCTCCGGGAACTCAAGACGAACACAAACATGGATGATCACCGAGTGTTCAAGCGGTGACGTCCAAGTCTTGAGGACGGTCAAAAATGGGGTGTCTACAGCGAGGAAGGAGTACCGCACGTGCGGCCCATGCCGAAAAATTTTGTCCGCTCTGTTTTCTGTGTTTGATCCTCTGATATTATTAAAATAATTATTTGATAATCTTAAAGTGGTTGTAAATTCATTCAAAGCGTAATGACTCAGAAAATGATTTAAAAGAAAAAGGAACTAATGTGTGAATTATATATGTGTGTAGGACACGCTCCGGGAGGAACCCTCGCTCCGCCACAGCACTGTGAGTAATAGTACCGTAGTTGTACATTTACTTACCGTTAATAATTATTATTATTAATGCTCTGTTATTCGCAACATTGATTACGTTAACATTTACAAGTGGATGGAAAATCTATGTACATTTGTACAACTCTGGACTAGTCTGATCTGATGATATCTGGGCCTATGGCCAATCTGTGAAATCTGTTAGGCCTAGGGCTGTTCTGTATATCTCTGGGCTTGAAGCCGTTCTAAATAAAATCTGGGCCTGAGGCCATTCTGAAATATTCACTGAATATGCTCTCTGCACCTATATACGTTATAATTCAAGTTTATTTAACGCTTTGTTTAAGTATTATTATTCACTGAGCTTCGCTCACTCTGTGTTATGTCTGTTCTATAGGTGCTCAGTCTGGAGGTCAGTCCTAGTCCCACCTGGATCACTTGACTTTTGCTATTACACCACAACCAAACCCTTAAACGAAGCTCATTCATTTTTGTGGAGTCCTTGCAGAGTTTTTGGCTTGATGCACTTATCTTTCGTCTAATGTTGTAAAGCATAATTAACTTCTCTTAACTTAGTCTTGTTGCATCCCCAGGCTTGGGGATGGGTCTGTATATTTGTGTATATATATATAACTACATGTGTGTTGTTATGCGGCAAATTACCTGATATGACGTGTTTGATCCTGACATGTTAGTATTAGCTCAATGGATGTTGACTTGTGTTGTTAAATGCTTCTGTTCAGGCCCCATATGTTATACCTATTGAAGTTGATGTCCGTTTCTGAAGTGATCATGCCCAAACTTTTAGGGGCGGGTTTGGGGCGTGACAATCATTGTTGTTGTTAGACCTAATGCCTCATAAGAATTGGATGATTGTATTTCGTGCATTTAATACATATTGCTTAGAGGTTTTGTCCTTGGTCATCAGTGGAGGATGACATTGTGATTGTTGAAAAGGTTATGTGTTTGTAGTACACTCGAGTATTCTATGATTGTTGTAAAATGTGATGGTTAGAAAATGTGTAATGCGCTGAGAATGAGAGGTACCATTACCTTCCAGCTAGCGCCTGGAGAATTGGTAGAGGTACCATTACCTTCCAGCCGGTGTTAGGTAAATTGACATTTCATTGTGAAAAGATGTATCATTGGCTTACCATGCTGGAGGCAGGTATAGTGGAATTTATTTATTGTTATTGCTTCGGTATATTTGAGTATGTTATGTGTTATGATGGTTGTGGTTTTTGGAAGGCCGGATTGCTTAAATTGTAGAAGTAGATGGTTGTTGAATGCTTGTGTGTCTCCTTTCCTACTAAAGGTATACTTGCATGGGCATAAATGTGTGGGAAGTAGACGTGAGCAATGTGTTGGGATTTTAAATAATGTGAAAGACATCGGATAATTGTGAACATGTCTTTGAAAAGTCAAATCAGGTGCAAGTCTAAAAGGTGTGAGAAAGTGTGAAAGATTTTTGGTAAAATTCTTACTTTCAGAAATTTGTCGCTGTCATTTAAGTCTTGGTAAAAAGGTAATAAGAAGAAAGAAGGGTGAATTACTTACATTATGGAATGAAATGAATGATTTTGAGAAAAGTACTTTTATGTGTATATTTCTGTATAAACCATCATATTATTTATACAGTATGAGACTAAGCATTCATGATCATAGCTATCTATAGGTTGTTATTGTTGAGGATCATGTTGAGATCCCTACTGGACTATATGTTCATCCCACGTTAGTAGTCTTTTTCAGGTGAACACGGAGGAGCGTTTCAAGGTCATGGATCCTTTTTATCTGTTGGCCACGGGGCCTTTTATTTGCGGGTGGAATGCCATTGTGTAAAAGGGTTGAGCACTTTATCTATTGTTTTTAAGATGTAAGCCTTTGGGCACTTTATTTGGATATACTCCTGTTGCATTCATTTTATATTCAAATGAGGGAATTATTATTTATGTATTCCTTGTAAATCTAGCGAGCTTCTGTATGCTATCTCTGAAAGTGAATTTATAATAATGGTTTTGGTAATGGAATCTGAGTAATAAAAAGTGAGGCGTGACAACTTGGTATCAGAGCGAGCCGGGTTTGAATACTTTGGGCTCGTGGGAAGTGGTTTTTACCACAAAGGGTTTGTTAGGCTTGGTGAGGACGTTGCATATAGTTAGGATAGATGTTAGGACTTATATGTGCATTTATGTGAGCATGGGTTTAAGTTTTTTGGATAGTACTTATGGCCGGTGAACTTGCTTTGAGGTCCTATTGGAAACACGCCTGATCAACGTGGTTTCTAATAGGAATTCTTTGAGAGTTTCGAAACAAGTGGCTATCCTTGTAGACTTGATTCAATTATGTGTTTAGATGTTTAAATTGTTTATATGCATTGGGATTGTATGTTTTAGGAGTTAAGTGTGTCTTGTTGATTAGTGGTGATGAGTGTGTGCCTTTGGGAGGCCGTTGCGGTGTGCACTAAGTTGATTTTGTTTTGGGATTTTATAGGATGTCTGCATGAGGGAATAGAGGAAACTGTAACATGCCCGGGGGGGTACCTATGCACGTTAAACAGTTCGGACTCCCGAGATCTCTTTGATCTAGTCTCACGAGTGCAATGTGAAACATAGATGAAAGTCCAGATTTGGCAATTTTTAGAAAATCCATTTTATTGCAAAACCTTTTGTCAAAAATGGACTACGTCATCAGATCTCAGAGTCACCACCTAATATTTATTTTGGGAAAATTAGGAAACCCATGACTCGTGCCAAGGCCACTGTTCGTCGCAACCAAAGATGCTTGGCTCGGAACCTAAGGTATGAGAAGGGAACGTCAATAATGAGCACCCCCGCTCACCCGATCAATGATCAGCCACTACTAAACCATGATATATTTTATTTACTTTATATGTTCATTTTTCAATTATTTAATAAATCCTAAAATTTACTATGTGAAGCATACAAGTATAGACTATGTCATTTATTTTGGAATAATTTGATTTCATGTAGTTTTGAAAGAGTTTTGGAGATGTACAACCCAAATAAATTGAGTTTACAAGCATGGAAATCAACACTATTCCAAACTAAGTGACACAACCGCCATCCACTGGCATTCATACAGTTATATCAAGTAAGCAAGTAGCCACATGGTAGGATGCTTAAACATAATAAGAAAAACGCACACAAACGGGATGCTAAAGCATAAAAACCTACATATTTATCGACGTCCCTTGAACAGCTACAAAACAAAGTTAATAAAACATGCATGATCTTATATACAAAATCCTAATGCAATTCCCTCATGAGATGCAACTAAAGATTCGGCTTCTAAGATATGACATGTGAATCATCTCAAAACATGAGGTAGCGCACATAATCACATAGAAATTGATTAAATCCACAAATGCAAACTTAGCCGAATCAAGATGTATGAAACATGGATGCAAAGAATGGATAAAGAAAGCCAAAATATGATGCGTATTCACACATAAAGAAAGCAAATAAAAGAACAGGATAGAAAGAAGCAGGGCGGGGGAATTACTACAACATTTTAAATATTAGAAATCTGAGGGAGATGAATAAATATTACAACATAACATAAAAAAAAATCCTCAGAAACACTCAAAATGAAATAAACATGATAAAATAGCAGCTTCAAACGCCTCAAAGACCATCGGAGGTTGTCGGAAGGCTGCCTGATTTTGCTTAGAGGTTGCAGGCACGGTCATGAAGGTTGCAGGTGCGATGGTGTATTTTTAGGTGGCTAGCCTGCCAACTAACGGGCTGAGTAGCTCGATAGGCTCGGCCAAATTCTGTTTTCTTAGATTTCAACAATAATATCTATGGGAGTCTCAACTCACCACTTTCAGTTAGATTACAACAATATGTAATATGACAAGAAATCAAAGCAAAAAAGAAAAATAAGTTGAAATAAAAAGATAATGGGTTCAATATGACGTCTGATTGAACCCAACTCAATTTTATTATCTTGTGCCTCTTTTAGTCCAATTTTATTGGCCCTTTTAATTACCTTGCCATTCTTTAGTCATTTTAGTCCAAAAATGAGAGTTATATCCACTAAAATAAGAGAAGCGTCAAACAAGGAGTTGTTCTTGGCATGAGAGAGAGGTAATGCCCTGGTAATGAACCTCCGAAGAGATTAAACCATTCAGCATGGAAGGTCTCTTTCTCGTGCTAAAAATAACATATATGGGACTTCAATTCACCACTTTTAATTAGATTACGACAGTATAAAATATAATAATAAATCAAAGCAAAAGAGCAAAATAGATAAGAAATGCAAGAAAATGAAAGGTTTGTGAAATTCACCTTCCAAGGAAAGGATGAACTTCTTAGTTCTCAAACTTCCTTTTAATCTCCCTCAAGTGTAGGAAGTGTGTTCTCAAATCCTCAATTCGAAATTATGGAGTTTATGGTATGAAAAGTGGCTAACTCTCTAGTTTTTCTCACTTTCAATTACTAAACACTCTTCCTTATGATCAAGGCAATTGATCTTTGGCTATATCAGAATTTTTGGAGTGGTTTTGGTGTATGGAAATAAGGAATTTCAGTAGCTATGGAAGCTTGGAAGTGTTTTGGCTCAAGTTTGAAATGGTTAATGGTTTCTCTCTTTTCTCTTTGACTCTTTCTAACTCTCTCTTCAATCAAATTTGTTTTGTTTTCGTTTTTTTCCCCCCTCTGAAATCTCTCCATTTGATTGCTTTATATAGGCAACAAATAGATAATATAATAATATAAAGTATATAAAGATTATATATATATTTATATATGTTTGCTGAGGTTGATGTCGGCAGCGAGGGCTGACCGACATCAATAAATTTTTTATTATTTTTTTTATTATATAATATATATAATATATAAAATATCTAAAATATATAATTTACATAAAATACTAAACATATAATATAATAATATTAAACACATATTTTAATATTATAAATTTTTTATTATTTTCTTTTATATATATAGAATATATAATTTATACCAATTTATATAAAAACACCAAAAATATGAACAAACACATAAAATTATGCAAAATTACAAAAATACTAAACTAATAAAATATTTAGTATTTTAAAACAATTTGGCCATAACGGTGAAGGTTGGGATTAAAGTTCAAATTCCATCTCTCTTACTGAGGATTCTGTGAGAAACACATTCTAATTGTCATCATCGGGTAATCAAAAGAAAGCGCCCAAGTCTTAGGGCCAGTCAAAATGGGGTGTCTACAGTTGCCCCTCTTTGACAAAGCTCGAAGTCATTTCATGATGTGAGTGAATGTCAAAGCCCGAAGATGACCCTTTTGACAAGGCCGTAAAACTTGGGCGAACAAACAAATGTGCAAATGCAAGTGGTTGAACCAGAAGGTTGCCTACGTATCCCATTGCAAGTAATCAAACCAGCGTAGTTCAGGGGCAAGATGCTGATAATATGCAGGAAGATTTTGAGAACTGGACTTATACGTTACGCGAAGCCGATTATTTTTGAAAACTTATAATCATGCAATGAACAATGTGATAACATGAATGAAAAGCTTAAATCAAAACAAAAAGCAAGTCATGTCTCACACGGAAAGAAGTAAGAATAACAAGACGGTGCAACCAATCAGAAACATCTCCTTGCATTGCGTACGAAAAGAGAGGGAAGACCTCAACCAAGAGAAATCAACAACCTAACGCGTCTCACGCGAAAGGAGGAAAGATAGTGTAAATATCAAGCGCACCTGATATTTTTAACCGAGTAAATCAACAACCTAACACGTCTCACACGAAAGAAGGAATGATGGTGTAAACACCAGGCGCACCTGATGTTTTTAACCGAGTAGAACAACAACCTAACGTGTCTCACACGAAAGGAGAAAGGATGGTGTAAACATCAGACGCACCAGATGTTTTTAACCCAGTAAAACAACAACCTAACGCGTCTCACGTGAAAAGAGGAAAGAGGGTGTTAATATCAAGCACACCTGATGTTTTTAACCGAGTAAATTAACAACCTAACGCATCTCATGCGAAAGGAGGAAAAGGTGAACAAATCCAAACACGTCTCACGCGAGAGAAGAAATAGTGAACGAATCCAAATGCATCTCACGCGAGAGGAGAAATAGTGAACAAATCCAAATGCATCTCATGCGAGAGGAGAAATAGTGGTGTAACCTATAGATGTTCCTAGCCGTATTTCATATGGAAATGGAGAAGGTTTCATGTTTCACGTGAAAGGAGCAAAGGTGGTGTAACCAACAGACGTACCTAACCGTATCTCATACAGAAAGGGGGAAGGTTTTAACCGAGGAGAAAAACAATGGTGAAACCAACAGGCGTTTCTCAACATATTTCATACAGAGAAAGGGAACAATAATGGTGTAACCAACAGGCGTATCTCAACGTATTTCATACGGAGAGAGGGAAGGTTTTAACCAGGTAAACACGTTTCACATGAAGAAGCAAAGGTAAATTCGAAGTCCAAACATATCTCACGCGAGTGGAAGAAGGTATGGTAGAATGACAACGGGTAACCTCTACATGTAGAAGCCACTGATGTCGCTTTTCTTCCTGATCATATTCACAACTTTCCCTATTCTCCAACGGGGTGACAGACTAGGTTGATTTAGTATCCAGAATTGAGGCGCATACAAGCTACCTCAACCTATGGGGCTACCATATAGATTTCAAGCCGGGGATACACCCCTGGGTATTTAAACTAGACTTTAGTCTCGGAAATTCCAAACCTTTGCGTTCTAGGCATCACTATTTGAACTCTAGTTTCTACCGTCACAGTTGGTCTCCTTGGAACTCATTGCAAACACAGGCAGGTGGCTAAACCAGACCACCACTTGAAGTCGTTCGGGCATGACAAACACCAAAGGAATTGCACCTCTAGAGGATTTAAGGTCTCCTAGACCCCAGGAGTGCACAAGATAATGCGATGCGCAAGATAGCGCGATTGAATTGAACTACACAAGATAGTGCAATACGCAAAATAGTGGGATTGACTTGGAGTGCACAAGATAGTGTGATGCGCAAGATAGCACAGTTGAATTGGAGTTATGCAGTAGATGCTCGAAGTGAGACTATTGTGCGATAGATGCACAGAATAAAAGGAGGAATTGTAAGTTCGAACCAAATACCGCAAACATTTACCATATACAGACAAAATACATACAGATATGTACATATGATATACATATATACATATATAGACAAAATACACACAGATATGTATATACAATATACATATATTTATATAAGAACAAAATACACACAGATATATATGGAAATATACACAAACATATACGGATATCTACACAGATATATACGGTATATGACAGAGTGTGTACGCGAAACACACAAAAAGAAAACCAAAGAAACACTCGTTGCTATGGGAGGTCGAACCTCTAACCTCAAGCTTAGGTTTTCAATCCTTAGCCACTAAGCTGAACCACTGAGCCCAAGCCACTCTTGTGACCAAATATTCAAACAAATATATATAATACATAGATGTACAACACATATACACACACACACATATATATATATACAACTCTCCGCCTCTCCCTCTGTTTTGTCTCACTCTCTCTTCCTTCATCTTCTTTGAGCGTCGTGTTTGGCGTGCGATTTCAACAATCGCAGTGCCTGACCGATAGGCTATCCAATCCTACCCCGATTGTTAATGACCGTCTGTAGCACGTCCGCGGGGGACCTCGCTACAGCTCGGACTCGATTTGTGTCGCGGTTCTAAATCTTGAACCAAAGAGTCCAAATCCGGCAAATCGTTTGAGAAAACAGATTTTTGAAAAGTAGTGCCAAACATGGACTGCTTTGCCAGATTACAGAGTCGCCACCTAAATATTTTAAAATGGGAAATTTAGGAAACCCTGACTCGGTGCCGAAGGCCACTTGTCCGTCATCACCAAAGTGACTTGGCTCGGGAGCTTGGGTACGATCGGGGAAGGTCAGCTATGAGCACCCCCTTTCGCCCGGTCCGAAGACCGGCCTCTACTAACCGTGATATCCGATTTTGAAAACTTTACATGCTCTTGTTCCAATTACTATGTTATGCGCGCAGCAAACAAGTATAGACTAGATCGCCTAATTTGGAAACAAGCATTGCATATCCGTTTTGTTTGGAAAACAGTTGGAAATTGCTACTCGCGAGTAGGCTAAAACACGGATTTCAATGAGTATTCCCAACTCAAGTAATCCAACCTCCACCCACAGGCATTCAAACAGTTTATAACACATAAGCATTTAGCCGCATGGTAAGCATACTGTCATGTTTAACATTCACACGCATGCGATATGCTAAAGCATAAATACTTACATCGTACTCCGTGCCAAAACAATAACCCGGTTAGCAAACATGCATGACCTAGTTCATGTTAAGTGGCTAATGCATCACATGCGGAATGTAATCTAGACAGGCTCGTATCCTAAGCATGGCACATGAAATGCAACAACTATCACGTATTCAATTTGGAATTGAAAGTACGATGCAGTTTGTATGATGTACCGAGCCCGGTGCATGTAAACAAATGCATGAATGCACGCATGCATTGCATAAGGTATGCTAATTTAAATGTGCCCTAATCTACCATCGAAAGCGGGTAAATAAAAGGGATAGAAAGAAGTGGGGATTGGAAGACATACACCCACTCACACACACTTATTACAAATTCGCCCTCGCTCGGAGGGACCAAAAGAATAATACAATCCGAATAAATAATTAACTACCCTAGCTAATTAAATATTACAAAACCCTTAGCTAATTAACAAATTAATTAAACTATTAAAGCAGTAAAATGGCCTCGGGAAGAGGATGCATGCATGCTCGATCCAACTTGCCCGGAAAGCCCACACCGCACCACTGCTGCCTCTGTTTCACTGTCCTGCCTCCTGGAAAATTGCCAGAGTCCTGGGACACCTTCCACATACCCTGAATATTACCACCGGCTGAAGGGTTGGACCATCGGCTGCAGGGTTTGGCCACCGGCTGCAATTGAGATCATCGGCACAAAAAGTGTGCCGGTCGGCACTGAAGAGTGCCGGTCGGCACTAAATTCCTGCAGGAGACAGTTTTGACAGCAGCAGACAGCAACAGAGCATGGTATGGAATTTTGGGACAAATGTATGCACGGACACACTCCCTATCATGCAATGGACTCAAGGGAGCATGGCCCTCGACCCCCGGGCCACCAATCACGCATTTCAATGCATGATGGCCCAAGAAGCCAAAGTGTGCAACTTGATTTCAAATGCTATGCAAACCAAATAAACACATAAAGCCCAACCTCTATCACTTGATCAAGAGGCAAGACATGCATGCCAATGCCATGCAACCTAGGCATGTTAGCTAATATGCAACATGGCATAAAAGGGAGCATACAAGCATGCCACAATTATACAAACCACTAGAGCATGCAAGATGTAATCTAAATCATGCATCATGCTAGCAACTTGGCCAAGGGAATACAAGACGAATGCAAGTGATTTCAAGCATGCAACATATGCAACCAAAGCATACAAACATAGGATAATGCAACAACACTTGAATGGCATGCAAGGGATGGACTTACACTAATTGGACAGCTCTAAGTTAGGTCCAAAACAGTGGCCAAACATGCCTAAAACCATACACAAGTGCTATGCAAACATGCAAGTTAATGAGCCTAAAGCTAAGGCACAAAGAGAGTACTCCACCACCACTAACAAGATCATTCATGGCATGAATTTAAGCAACCAAAAAACAGATTTTCAGCATGCAAAAACACACCTAAAGCTCACACACATGGCATCCCAAAAGCTCTAAACACATAGGCACACACAATGCACATTTCAAAGGATAAAAGGGCACACCTTCAAAGCATGAATGAGATAGCAAATACAAACATGTGAGCATGGATTAAGGTCTGAAATAACATGTTGGGCGGTTCCAAACACTAAAATAATGGAAGCAATGCATGCTACATACTCACAACCTAAGGCTAGCAAGCCAAAATGCGAAGTGACTATATAAGGCATGTCATGGATGGCCTAAACAACCAAAAACAGATCTTAAGCATGGCAAAACAAACACATTTTCAGTTTATGACCAGCCACAAAAGCAGAGGCAAGATAGGCTAACAAAGCATGCAAACTTACGGTAAATAGAAGAGATTACAAAGCAAGTGCATGATAGAGTTACCAAACAATGTTGAGCCCTTCAACAATGTTGAAGAAGGGCCCAAAATAAGCCTACTTGCAGCTTACATTATGCCTCAAAACAGATTATAAATCAGCCAAATATACTATGCAAGAATAGTGGCATACAAGGGGGTAAAGAGATAGGTGCTAGATGCAACCACCAAACAGCAAGGGGTCCTCAATCAAACATGAAGAGGACCCCAAAATAAGACTATATGAAGTTTGGGTCGGAGCCCAAAAGTGCTTGCAAGCAAGGCTTAGATATGGATCAAGAAAAGGCTAGAAAAGGGAGAATGAGAACTCACCCTTGAGATTACCCTTTTGGTTGCTTCTTGGCTTGAGTTGCAGCACCTTTGGCCTCTGAAAAACTTCTCCAAGCTTGCTGTGATGGAGTAGTGGTGGTTTAGTGCTATGGATTGGTGAAAGAAAGGCCCAAAAACAAGGGTGTTTGGAGGTTGAAGAAGAGATATAGTGAGAGATAGAGGGTTGTATCTATCTATATCAGATATATATCTATATATCTCTGGTTTTTGTTCCAAAACTCCAACCCTTGCTCAAGGGAGAGGAGAGGTGCTTATATAGGCAAGTATAAACACTAAACTTAGAGGCTAAGTTAAAGAAAAAGGGTCAAGGGGGTGCAAGGCTTGTAAGGGAAGCTTGGACAGCTGGTAAGGCTTCTTGAGGAAGCCAAGACAAGGGGTCAAGGCTTCCTCAAGAAGCCATGAGCAAAGGGTGCACAAAAGAGGGTTAAAGGGTGCAAAATAGGCACATGCATGCACGTGGGTCGAGTTCTGTGCATCCCAGCTGGCACAGCTGGTATGCACTAGGCTTGGGGGGTGCAAAGGGTTCAAACCGGCCAGAAGATTCGATCATTGTCTAAAATAAAGTGCCGGTCGGCACTCTTTTCTGCCGGTCGGCTAAATAGAGTGCCGATGGATGATTCCTTGGTCAAAATATGGCCGGTGGGTATGCAAATCGAAGCCCCGGAAGTTAGCTTTCCAACCGCGCAAACCTTGCATCAAAATTCCTTCTGTGCAAAAAGTTATGCCCTTTTCCGTGAAGTCGCGCAGACTCGATCCAACCGGAATGATCCCTACTTCAACCAACCATATCTCCCCCACCCGAACTTGGATGTAAGAGATTCTTGAGTACAAAGTGAAGCCCCGGAAGTCTTCTTTCCAATGATGGTGGCCTCATAACTTAACTCCAAGTATGCGGATGAATGGACCTGATTCAACGAGGGCTGCGCGACTCGCTTCTACCCGGATTCATGTCGAACTTCTCCCAACCTATTTTCTTCCCTCTTCTCCTCTTTTCTTGAACTCCAAACCCTTAAACAAAGTGTTTGGAAAGTTTTGCCTCTCTTCTTGTCGAAGAAACTGAACCTGTGCCCTGCACATCTCTCAACACCGAGCAAACCATCAGTCGCGCCCAAGTCTTCGGGGCGGTCAAAAAGGTGTCTACAGTTGCCCCTCTTTGACAGAACTCGAAAGTCATAACAATGACGGGAGTGAATGTCAAAGCCCAGAGACGACCCATTTTTGACAAGGTCGAAGACTTGGACAAACAAACAAAATATAGATAGATAGATGGTTGTGCCCGTAGGCTGCCTACGTATCCTTTTGCAAGGAATCAAACCAGCGTAGTTCAGGGGCAGGATGCAAAGTGATGCACAATGCAAGTGCATAACTTATGATCATGCAAAGGATGCTGTAATGAAGCAATTATAAATGCGACATTTTAAGCGAATGCTATGCAAGCAAGTAAACGTGAACCAACCTACATCTCATGCAGAAAGGATGTAAGAAAATTATGCAATTCTCACGACGTCTCATGCGGAGAAGGCTAAAAGCGACTACCGAGAATACTCGGAGTCTCAAACACAACATCTCTCAGCGTATCGTACACAGGAGAGGAAAGAGTAACACTTCTCAGCGTAGTACACGCGAGAGAAGAAAGATAAAATTTCTCAGCGTAGTACACGCAAGAGAAGAAGGATAAAATTTCTCAGCGTAGTACACGCAAGAGAAGAAGGATAAAATTTCTCAGCGTAGTACACGCAGAGAAGAAGGAAAGCAAAGAGAAATCTCATCAGCGTAGTACACGCGAGAGAGGAACGAAGAAAGCAAAGAGAAACCTCTCAGCGTAGTACACGCGAGAGAGGAAAGAGGAAAACAAAAAGAAACCTCTCAGCGTAGTACACGCGAGAGAGGAAAGAGAAAGGCAAAAAGGAACCTCTCAGCGTAGTACACGCTAGAGAGGAAAGAGAAAAGCCTCTCAGCGTAGTACACGCGAGAGAGGAAAGAGAAAAGCAAAGAGAAACCTCTCAGCGAAGTACACGCGAGAGAGGAAAGAGGAAAGCAAAAAGAAACCTCTCAGCGTAGTACACGCGAGAGAGGAAAGAAAGGCAAAGAGAAAAGAAACCTCTCAGCGTAGTACACGCGAGAGAGGAAAGAGAAAGGCCTCTCAGCGTAGTACACGCGAGAGAGGAAAGAGAAAGGCAAAAAGAAACCTCTCAGCGTAGTACACGCGAGAGAGGAAAGAGGAAAGCAAAAAGAAACCTCTCAGCGTAGTACACGCGAGAGAGGAAAGAAAGGCAAAGAGAAAAGAAACCTCTCAGCGTAGTACACGCGAGAGAGGAAAGAGAAAGGCCTCTCAGCGTAGTACACGCGAGAGAGGAAAGAGAAAGGCAAAAAGAAACCTCTCAGCGTAGTACACGCGAGAGAGGAAAGAGGAAAGCAAAAAGAAACCTCTCAGCGTAGTACACGCGAGAGGGAAAAGAGAAAAGCCTCTCAGCGTAGTACACGCGAGAGAGGAAAGAAGGCAAAAAGAAACCTCTCAGCGTAGTACACGCGAGAGAGGAAAGAGAAAAGCAAAAAGAAACCTCTCAGCGTAGTACACGCGAGAGAGGAGAGAGAAAAGCAAAAAGAAACCTCTCAGCGTAGTACACGCGAGAGAAAAGGGAAAAGCAAAAAGAAACCTCTCAGCGTAGTACACGCGAGAGAAAAGAGAAAAGCAAAAAGAAACCTCTCAGCGTAGTACACGCGAGAGAAAAGGGAAAAACAAAAAGAAACCTCTCAGCGTAGTACACGCGAGAGAGGAGAGAGAAAAGCCTCTCAGCGTAGTACACGCGAGAGAGGAAAGAACAACAACGCAAGTAAAAAGGCGCACAACAACGTGGGCGAAACATGCATGACAGCGCAAGTGAAATGAGTGCATAACAATGCAACTGGGATGTGCATCACGATGCAAATGAAGTGGGTGCATAAAAATGCAATTGGAACATGCAGCATAATCAAATAAGGAAATACACGTCTTAATGAGACCAATTCAAACGCAACCTCCGATTTACCTCTCGGAGGAGTCACAATAGATTTCAAAAGGATACAACTCGTGCATGCGAACCGACGATGAGCTACGCGTCGGAGACATCAGTTGATACTTCCGCAGAAACATTTTGAGCTTGAGGTAGAGGCACACCCATACTTCGGAGCATTGACAAGGCTTGACGGGGTACATCCGGAGTACAATCACGGAATTTGCTGAAGGTGAAACACACTCAGATGCTTCAATTTTCCGTCTTTTGCTTTAGCTTTGCAGTCCGGAACCATATAGCTTCAGATAGGTCCTGTTTTACTGTTCTCATATGACCTGGGTTGAATCCTGCGGTTTTATGAAGAACAAATTCTATTTTGCACAAATGTGGAGAACGACACGGCACTCGGAGCACACAACAAATCATTTTGAAATTGAGAAAATGAGTCTCGACCGGGTATTGAGCCTACAACTGAACACAGCGAAAAAGAATCAACAACGGAAAATGATAGGTAAACACCTAACAACATCGAGACACGCTCAGAACGGCTCAAAGCAAGAATCGCGGCAAACAAAAACAAAGACACGATACAAGACGTGTTACAAGACGAGAGACCTCTCAGTTTGCGAGGAGCCAGTTTCTTCGGGTATTGTTTCCCCCCTTTCTCATTTGTGATTCTCACATCGCTCTGGCACTCAAGCTCTGTTTCTGGAAAAAAGCCATTTCTCGCTTTTCTCTCAACGCACATTCTCTCTATTCTTCAATCTCTCATTTTTATCCTCCCTGGGTGGTGATGGATAAATAGAAAGTTGCGGGGTCTTGCCCCTAGCATTCGCCAGATTCTTCTTCTTGTTCACAACAGTGAGTTTTTTCCACAGAGGGGCCGCGCTACAATTGGGTGTATAACGGATCCGCGGCTGACATCGGTCGACAATGCTCTGCCGGGGAGTTTGGACATGGTAGATCTGTCCAGCGATGGAGTGGAATATCTCGCCCCAGTCCAGTTCGTGCTTCGCACTTGGCTTGATACCTCGTTGCTGGAGGATGTTGAGAGCTTTCAGCCCTTTTGTTGTTAACCTCAGTTGTGCCGTTTCTGGCAAGTAGAGTGCCTTTTGGCAAGTGTAGCTCGGCTTTTCGCGCCCCCTTTCGGAAGAATGAAATAGCCCTTACAGTTCGGACTCCACTTGTGTGTTGGTTCTGAATCTGATTTCACAAGTGCAATGTGAAACAGTGGAAACACAAAAAGAGTCCAAATCCGGCAATTGTTTTTGGAAAATATTTGAATCAAATGCCAAAAATGGACTGCTTTGCCAGATTTCAGAGTCGCCACCTAAATATTTATTTTGGGAAATTTAGGAAACCCATGACTCGTGCCAAAGGCCATTAGTCCGTCGTTACCAAAGTGTCTTGGTTCGGGAACTTAGGTATGAGAGGGGAAGGTCAATAATTGAACACCCCACTCACCCGATCAAAGATCGGCCTCTACTAATCATGATGTGATTTTTATGTACAATATATGCTCTTGTTCTATATGTAACATACAAGTATAGACTAATTTCACAAAAAGTTAGAACGTTTGATTCCATGTTTGTTTTATAAAAAAATTGTTTTGAATATGTATCACTGAAAATGGTGATCTCATATATACATGAATCAAAGTATCCCAATTCAAGTGATTAGCCTTCATCCACAGGCATTCAAACAGGTATATCAAGTAAGCATTTAGCCTCATGGTAGTATGTTTGATGTGACAGCAATCACACTTATGCAATATGCTAAAGCATAAACCTTACCTTATGTCCGAAGCGACGGCGAGTCAAAAGAAAGTAAACAATTAGAAATAAAATGCATGATCCTATTGAATGCGACATGGCTAATGCAACACATACAACGTGCAAGTAATAAGCTCGGCTACTAGCATGGCATGCGAGTCAATTCAAGGCATATGATAGAGCATGTATTCAAGTAAAGAATTTGAATTTGACATTTGAATAATATGATGAGCCGAACTTTTATGCATGTAAACGAATGGATGCAAATCATGGAAAATGCTAATTTAAACATGATGTCCTTAATCTAACCATCATAAGCAGTGAAATAAAAGGGAGAAAGAATGGGGGGTTGGAAGACATACAACTTATTACATATTTGTCCTCACGAAGGAGGGTCCGAATGAATTACTGTGCCCTCACGCAGGAGGGTTCGAATGTCCAAGTGTCCAAATAAATAATTATTACAAAACCAAATGAATAATAAATAAAAGGGGGGCTGTCTAATTTATTACAATAATTGACGTAAGGCAAGCCTTGACACAATAAATTCGGTATAACGTCCGACCGAATTCAATTAATCATATTGGTTCTTTATGTTTAATCGAAATAAGCAAAGAATGGAGGGAGGTTGCAGAGATGATTATGCGAAATTGATTAATTGGTTAGTACAAACAAACTTGAGATTTACAACATAAATCGTTGAAATAAATTAAACAGCCCCCTAACTAGCATATAAAAAAGCGAGCAAAAGTAAATAGTCGGGGTTACTATTCACCGCCGGAGGTACTATTCACCGCCGGAGGTTACTATTCACCGCCGGGATAAATTATTTAAAGTAAGAAATTACAACAATTTATATACAATTTTAAATTGGTGCAGTGGTGCAGCCATCCTATTAAAGCGATAAAAAAAAGTTATAAAACGAGGTAAGGTAAATAAAGTATTTAAATAAATTAGGTACTATTCACCGCTGGGGTTACTATTCACCGCCGGAGGTGCTATTCACCGCCGGAATTTAAAGTAATAAATGACAACAATTTATATACAATATTTAAATTACAGCAGATATGTAGGTGGTGCAGTGGTGCAGCCATCCCATTAAAGCGATTAAAACGAGGTAAATAAAGTATTAAACAAATTAGGTACTATTCACCGCTGGGGTTACTATCACCGCCGGAGGTGCTATTCACCGCCGGAGGTTACTATTCACCGCCGGGAATTTAAAGTAATAAATGACAACATTTATATACAATATTTAAATTACAGCAGATATGTAGGTGGTGCAGTGGTGCAGCCATCCCATTAAAGCGATTAAAACGAGGTAAATAAAACTATTCACCGCTGGGGTTACTATTCACCGCCGGAGGTGCTATTCACCGCCGGAGGTTACTATTCACCGCCGGGAATTTAAAGTAATAAATGACAACAATTTATATACAATATTTAAATTACAGCAGATATGTAGGTGGTGCAGTGGTGGTGCAGCCATCCCATTAAAGTGATAATAATAAAAAAAAAGTTATACAACGAAGTAAATAAAATATTTACACAAATTATATCACATTTTTGAATTAAATGAAAATTTACGAAATTCACCTTTTGGGGAAATGATGAATTTTCGGAGTCACAAACTTTCTTTTGACTACTCTCAAGTCTGTGGAATGTGTTTCTCAATTCTCAATCTAAAATTTGGAATTATAACTTTAGTGGTTGAGTTTTGAATGGTGTATTGATGAAAGAAAAATATCACTCTCTAGACTCTTTCTCTCCCTCAAAATTCTTCTCACAATGCTTTCTTTCAGAATTCCCTCCCTTCTTTTCAATCCGTCCTCTTTGAAATCCTTCCACAGAATTGCCCCCTCAAAAACTCTCCAGAATTCTCCTCTCTGCGGAATGCCCCCTAACGCCTCTAGAATCCTCTGCCATTCAATGCTTATATAGGCATAATCATAGAATATAATAATAATATAATAATATAATATAATAATAATAATAATATAATAATATAATATAATATATAATATATGTAATGCGTTTGGTTGAGGTCGGCACCGCCGACTCAACTTTTAATTTTTATTATTTTTATTTTTATAATATATATAATATATAATATAATATATATATAATAAAATATAAAAATATATAATTTATACCAAAATACTAAACATATAATATATTAATATAATTTTATATAAAATACAAATATATAATATAATAATTTTAAACACATAATATAATTGTTTTATTATTTTCTTTATATAAAATACACCAAAAATATGAACAAACACATAAAATTATGAAAAATTACAAAAATACTAAATTAATGAAATATTCAATATTTTAAAATAATTTGGCCAAAATGGTGAAGGTTGGGATTAAAGTTTAAATTCCATTTCTTTTATGAGAATTCTGCGAGAAACACATTCTAATTGTCATCATCGGGTAATCAAAAGAAAGCGCCCAAGTCGGGCCGGTCAAAATGGGGTGTCTACAGTTGCCCCTCTTTGGCAGAGCTCGAAGTCATTTCATGACGTGAGTGAATGTCAAAGCCCGAAGACGACCCTTTTGACGAGGCCATAAGACTTGGGCAAACAAACAAAATGCAGATGCAGTTGGTTGAACCAGCAGGTTGCCTACGTATCCCATTGTAAGGAATCAAACCAGCGTAGTTCAGGGGCAAGATGCAGAATGATATGTAAAACATAACTTATGATCATGCAATGAAATGCAAAACATAACTTATGATCATGCAATGAAATGCAATCAAGACAATGATGTGACACTGAATGAAAGCATAAATGTTGGATGTAGTGAATGTGAGATCCAAACGCTTCGTCCGCGAGAGGAGAAAAGTGAACTTGAGATCCAAACGCGTTTTACGCGAGAGGAGTATGTGAACTTGAGATCCAAACGCGTTTTACGCGAGAGGAGTATTGAGATCCAAACGCGTGACGTCTCACGCGAGAGGAATATTTGAGATTGAGATCCAACGCGTTTGTCATACGCGAGAGGAGTATTTGAGATCCAAACGCGTCTGTTATACGCGAGAGGAGTATTTGAGATCCAAACGCGCGGACGCGAGAGGAATATTTGAGATCCAAACGCGCGGTACGCGAGAGGGTATTGAGATCCAAACGCGCGGTACGCGAGAGAGGAGTATTTGAAATCCAAACGCGGTACGCGAGAGGAGTATTTGAGATCCAAACACGCAGTACGCGAGAGAAGTATTTGAGATCCAAACGCGGTACGCGAGAGGAGTATGTGAAATCCAAACGCGCGGTACGCGAGAGGAGTATTGAGATCCAAACGCGCGGTACGCGAGAGGAGTATTTGAGATCCAAACGCGCGGTACGCGAGAGGAGTATTTGAGATCCAAACGCGCGGTACGCGAGAGGAGTATTTGAGATCCAAACGCGCGGTACGCGAGAGGAGTATTTGAGATCCAAACGCGCGGTACGCGAGAGGAGTATTTGAGATCCAAACGCGCGGTACGCGAGAGGAGGAGTTTTGAGATCCAAACGCGCGGTACGCGAGAGGAGTATTTGAGATCCAAACGCGCGGTACGCGAGAGGAGTATTTGAGATCCAAACGCGCGGTACGCGAGAGGAGTATTTGAGATCCAAACGCGCGGTACGCGAGAGGAGTATTTGAGATCCAACGCGCGGTACGCGAGAGGAGTATTTGAGATCCCAACGCGCGGTACGCGAGAGGAGTATTTGAGATCCAAACGCGCGGTACGCGAGAGGAGTATTTGAGATCCAAACGCGCAGTACGCGAGAGGAGTATTTGAGATCCAAACGCGCGGTACGCGAGAGGAGTATTTGAGATCCAAACGCGCGGTACGCGAGAGGAGTATTTGAGATCCAAACGCGCGGTACGCGAGAGGAGTATTTGAAATCCAAACGCGCGGTACGCGAGAGGAGTATTTGAAATCCAAACGCGCGGTACGCGAGAGGAGTATTTGAAATCCAAACGCGCGGTACGCGAGAGGAGTATTTGAAATCCAAACGCGCAGTACGCGAGAGGATTATTTGAAATCCAAACGCGCGGTACGCGAGAGGAGGTGGCGTGGTGTAAACAGACATGTGCACCTGCTGTTTTTAACCGATTTGCAATCCAAACGCGTCTTACGCGAGAGGAAAGGGGGAAGGTATTAACTAGGTAAACATCAAA
>JAPPVO010005747.1:0-33045 GCA_030407325.1 Camellia japonica | reverse complement strand
TACCCACCACCCACCGTCACTACTTTTCACCACCGTCTTCCGCCGCCACTTGCCATTTCTCACTCTTTTTTATATTTTTAAATTTTTTAAACATTTTGTCAATTACCAAACATTTTGCCACTCCGCCTCAACGACTATCATTACTACCACCATCACCACCACTCCACTACACCATTACTACTACCATTACCTCTCATCCACCACCGCTACTTTATCTCCTCTACCACTACCACAACTTCACCACTAATCTCATTCGCTATCACCACCACCACCACTATCACCTCTTATCCACCACCTTCACCACTACTGCCGCTCCCTATCCTCTACCACAAAAAATTAGTTCCTGATTTTTAGAAAAAAAAAAAAAATGGGTCGCAGAAAAATATTTTTCATTGATGACAAAAATTAACTTTCTCGCTCATCTCTCTTCTTTCTATCTTTCTCTTTGTCTCTCTCGTTCATCTCTTTTCTCTTTATGTCCCTCTCGTTCATCTCGATCTCTTTATCTCTCTCTGTCTCTCTCGTCCATCTCTGCTTCTCTCTCTGTTCTCTTTCTGTCTCTCTCTCTCTCTCTCTCTCTCTTCTCTCTCTCTCTCTCTCTCTCTCCTCACCACTATGTTTGCGTTGCTCACTCTCTCCCTCCCGTCTTTTCTATTTACTGAGCTCCCTCTCGATTTATCGATCCACTACAAGAAAATACACTTTTAGCGACCACTTTGTCTCTCTCTCGCTCATCACTCTCTCTCTCTCTCTCTCTCTCTCTCTCCTCTCTCCTCTATCTGTTTCGCACTCATTCTCTCTCATCACCACCCACCTCTTCTACCACCTTCACCACTACTGCAAACGCCCATTCCACCACCACCACTATTTCCACTGTCGCCACTTCACCTCTATGACTACCATGACTACTACCATCGCCATACTCCACTACCACTACCATTACACCACTGCTACCACTACTACTACTACTACTACTACTACCTCTCATCTACCGCCGCCATTCCATCTCCCATACCACTACCACAACTTCATCACTAATCTCCTTCGCCACCACCACCACCTCTTATCCACCACCTTCACCACTACTGCGCTCCCTCTCCTGTACTACAAAAAATTTGTTTGATTATGGTTTTTTAATAAAATGTTGAATTGAGTTTTGAATTGTATGTGGAATTGAGTTTTGAAAGTTTGATATGACATGTGAAATAAGAAAATTTGTTTGGTGATGAGTTTCAAAATAGTTTTCAAAACTTAATTCAACCTATAATTGATAATTGAACGCACAACTCATAACTCGATATCCGTAGTTTTGATCAACAGTCATAACCAAACTATTTTTAAAATACTTAAATAAATTTTTTTTTTCAATTAATTGTTTTTAAGTAATTTTTTTTGAATATTTTTTTTTTCCAAATCATTTTTTTTTTCAAACAACTTCTATGTCAATATTTTCTGTCAATTAATTATTTTGTCAATTAATTTTTTAAGCCTGTATAAATATTAAAAATATTTAAAAAACTAAATATTAAGAATATTTCAAAAATCAAAATATTAAAATATTCCGAAAATCTAAAGCAAACAAAACCTTAATTTCCCCTTTTTTTTCCCCGTCTTTCCCCCATTTTTTTGATTTCCTTTCAAGTTTGTAGAGCCCTAAGTTTCGAAACAACACTGTTTTCTTCTCTCTCTCTCTCTCTCTCTCACGGAGGCGGGAGGCGGAGGCGATTGGCGATCTCACTACTTTTCTGTTCTTGGGTTTGATCTTTAATCCTTATATAAATTCCTTTAATCCTTTTTCACTGTTCTGTAGCTGATCTCACTACTTCACTGTTCTTGAGTTTGATCTAATATTTGGTGTTGTTATTAATTAAAGGTTATTAACTTCTCCTGACACCCCTCCCTCTTCCCTTCTCTGGATGATGAGACGCCTCTGGTTACACTTGCTCAGAGGGGAAGACCTCAAAGTCAACCCATCACAATCTCAAGATCATCCACGGTAGGTCATTGTTCATGTCAATGGGATGAATATTCATTATTTATTTACTTGTATCTGTCAATGGTGTCTACTGCTCATGTTTTCCTTTAACATTTTTTATACCATAATGCATCTAATGTGTATCTTATTGTAATGGAGAAGAATCGCAAAAGTAGTAGAGGTCTCTCTGCCGGCGCGATGGAGATCTCTCTGCAGAGCGCCACGACAACTGCGGCGCCGATACCTCAGAGCAAAACGGCATCGCCTCAGAGCCGCCACCACCACCACTCGCCGAAGACAAAGTTCTTGTCTCAGGTTCACATACGATTCGATCCCTCAA
Organism: Camellia japonica; assembly: GCA_030407325.1. Classification (NCBI taxonomy): domain Eukaryota; kingdom Viridiplantae; phylum Streptophyta; class Magnoliopsida; order Ericales; family Theaceae; genus Camellia; species Camellia japonica. Next base: position 30,730 of record JAPPVO010005747.1, on the reverse strand, counting down.
TTTCTGTTTGTTTAATCGAACAATTTCATGGTGTTTCAAGCTTCAAGTTTCAACTTTTTTTTCTTGTTTCAGTCGAAGTTTGCTTAAAACCCTCAAGCACAGCTCAGATCAAAGATGTTCCGCTCAGCTGTTGAGATGTACGCTTTTTATATAGTGTAATTGCTTCATATTTAGTTATTGATTTGTCATTGAAATCTATGGGTTTTGTTTTTTTATTATATATAATTATTAGTCACAATTGGGTTTGTGTAATTGTTATTGTTAATCCTCAAGAAATGGATAAGAGAAGATTTTATTTATTTATTTTCATTTTCTTTTCCTAAGATCCAAACATTGTATGTTTGGCTAAATGGGTTTTTAAGATTTTGATTCTATTGCTGTATAGAATGCTTGAAAAGAGGAGTTTGAGCTATATAGATGGTCCAGTTCCAGTGCCTCTAGCGATTCATTCCTGGTGGAAAACGTACAAAGGATCTGCGTTTGTGACACGGGTTCGTGTTTATCTTGTACAAATTTTAGGGTATCTATTTGTTCCTGTTTTGAGATCTGATATTTCATTGTTGGTTGTGTGTAGATGAATGGGTGGAGAACCATGATATTCTTCTCTTCTGGCAAGTCAAACCCGGTGTGCATGTGTTCCAGGTGATCTGTTTTTCTTATGGTGTATTGAGTGTAATTATTATATAAAAAAAAATCCATTTAGGATGTGGAAAATAGATTGATTCTTTCAACATGGTGGATCTCTCTGTGAAACATAGACACGGATACATGATAGGGATAAGGGTATGACTCGATAGGAATACGTTGATATGAAGAATTCTAAAAAAAGTCAGGTATACCGTATGCCTGTCATAACATTAAATTTATCATAAGCTACGCACGGAGTATGGGTGTTCAATATAGATATGACACTCTTCTAAAGGTATTTGTGCTTCATAGGTGAATCTCTGCCTTGGATGCTATTCTTTTAAAGGAAACCTAACTATTTAATGTTTACATAAACTTTAACTGGCTAGAGTTTTTGAGTTTGCAACTCACTGATAGTTGTTGATAATGCTTGTTTTTCTTGAATTGTATTAGTTGTATGTAGTTTCTTTAATGCTCTATTTGATTGTTTCCTCCTCAGCTTAGTGAGGAAGGGCCGTGTGAAGAACTTAGTGGAGATGGAAACCTCTAAAAAAACAGTTGAGGTCTTTAGTTATAATGTGGGAGAAGCATGGGAGGCACCACTAGAGGATTAAATCCATGAGTTGAAGTAATTTTGTTTTGCAATTTTGGCTTAGTCTAATCACATAATTGACAGTGTTTTTTACTGTAATGTAAAGCGTCAAATGCATGGATTGGTGGGCTATGCCCCCCAAACTCAACAGATTAGGTCCTCAAAGGACATGACTGCAATTAGTTTCTTCTTTCTGTTTGCAAATGAAAATCATAATCGGTTCTCCGAAGAGCAATTGGAAATGGATGCTTTTTCTGGTGATGTTAAATAGATATTTCATATTTTGCAACTTTGGGATATGTGGAATACTCTGCAGTTGTTGATTTTCTTTGTCAATCGCTTGCAATCGGGAGTGTGGCAGTTGCTTTTTGAAGAAAAGTAGTGGCCATTGGTTGATCACTGGTGCCAGTTCTTGCAGGTAGCCTAATGGAACATATATTTGGCAATTTTTAAAAATTTTCTACAAATTTGCATGGGAGCTAGTGAATTATCCTAACTTGTGATGTGTATTCGGTAATCATTAATTCATATATTCCCAGAGTATTTCCTGATTTTTGTTAATATTGTGATGCTGGATGGAAGAGAAAATTGAAACCAAAAGAAAAAGAAAAGAAAATAACGAAACTGAACAATAGCAATTCTCCAAGCTCAATCTTATTCTTCAATATCAATTCAAGTATGACAAATTCATTACATAGAAGCCTATTTATAGGCATCCTACGAAACCTTAATTGAAGTTACTAAAAATACTCATTATGATAGGATTTACAATATGAAAATCCTAATTTAATAAATGAAACCCAATAAATCATATATAAGAAAATAATACTAAAGTAAATCCATAATCTTCAATTTATGCTCATCCAATGTCTTCACGTTCCTCGTCACATTGGTCTATTGATGTCATACAAATTGGCCACCCATTAGCTCTATAAGAAGGTTTGGGGTTGTTGGAGTGGGGAAAGGTTCTAGTTTTCTCCCTTCATGTTGAGTTTCCGTTACTGGAGAGACAAGCTCTCCTGGAGGGGCTATGGCTACAAAAGTGTGATATGTCCAGCATGAACTTCCAAGCAAAAGCTTTGAATTTTAGCCCAAATAACTACATATGAGTTGGCAAGTTTATGAATCCTGATGAAGCGAAAGTGTGTGATGCACCAGGCTAATGATGTTAGTGACTATGCTTGATTATAACGGCTTCCTTTTGCATAGAGATACGAAAGGTATGGAAATCTTATGATATAATTTTTAAGGGGAAAAAACCATGATTTAGTTCATTGCTCGCTGTTTCTTCATGTTTTATTAATAGTGTTTTTAACAAAATTTTTGTAGGGTTACTCGCTCTTTTCTCGGTTGCTAAGAAACTTGTCATGATTTCCAATAGGGTATTATTTACTTTATTATGTTTGTGAATTTGTTCATATTGAGTTGTTGAAGTTTGGTTAAATTACTGGTTGAACTCCCTAGAATCTGCCTTCATTTGACTTTTTCAGATTTCCATCTAACATATATGTCAAATTTTCTGGTTTGGTTGGAACTCAATTCAGGCTCGTCATAATAAAGCAATCTCTAGGGACACCTGGTCTCAACTACTGGAATTTGCGAGGGTGAGATATCAACCAATAACTTACATGCTCAAAGCTGATGCACAAATGCATATTCATTTAATTGCTTCTCTAATTGCATCCACCAGACCATGAAATAATTTACCTCCCTGAGCCACTGGTCCTATGCTGACACACTTCATACGCTTGGCTAGGTATTTTGAGATAATAATGTATTTTCTTTATAATTTTTCATACGCTTGTGCCAGCTGTTAGTGTTTGCACTTATTCTTTGGTAGACAGACATGCATGAAATGGGTAACTGTTTTCTCTTCTTTTTCCTCCAAAGGTGCAAAAGAAAATGCAAGCCTCTGCATCTCCAAAACCTGCTGTTGCTGCTGGTGATAGTAACTGCAATGTATGTACTCTCCCCCCTCCCCCCCACCAAAAAAAATGGAGTAAATTCTTGAGTTTTTATTTATTTATTTATGGGTACCTAGAATTATGGTTCAACAGTAATAATAATATACATTCACAAAAAGATCGTACACAAGCTGTATTGAGATTTATCATTTTTAAATACTGTGCTCATTAGTGACCTCCTAATTACAATGCCATTGACATTGAGCTGCTATGACATCTAATTGTTAATAAGGAAGTTACTTTCAAAAGAATTAAGATCAAGCAGAAATGATTAATGTTCTTATTTTGGTTTTGCTGAATTAACTTTTTAGTTTATTCATATGCATCAGCGGTTTTTAGATTAATTTGTGTTTTCATTTTTTCAGGTCAGAAATTTTTTGGAGATGCAAAATATGGTCCAAGAATTGAAGAACTTAGTTTTTTAAGTTTTTTCATTTTTTAATATATGTAAGCACAGTTAATTTTTTTTATTTAATTCCTTTGTATATACTTTTGAATATTTAATTTTTATTTATGATGAATATATGATGTTATTCTATTCAATATGTGGTTATGATTCAAAATATAGTATATAGTGTGTATTACATTCTTCAAATGTGCATACAAAAATAATATTGATTATTTTTCAAATATATCGAATACTTTTTTTATCATAGATTTTATTAGTTATTAATCACACTTAAAAGATGTGATCTAAATGTTATTAATCACACTTAAAAAGTGTGATTAAAAATTATCCTTTTTAATCACACTTCCAAAGATCACACTTAAAAGGTGTGATCTAAATATTTTTAATCACACTTAAAAGGTGTGATCTAAATGTTATTAAGCACACTTAAAAAGTGTGATTAAAAATGACCCATTTTAATCACACTCCCAAAGATCACACTTTAATAAAACTTAAAAGGTGTGATTAAATAACATACATCACACAAAAAAAGTGTGATCTTTATCTGTTTTTGTAGTAGTGAATCTAGAGAAAATTTCTAGACTGCAATCCAGAGAAATTTTCTGGACTTCACTAGAATTTCTCTAGAGAGAAATTCTCTGGAAAGTTCGGAGAAATTCTCTTGATCGAATTTTCTTTAGATTGAATTTCTCTAGAAAGTCCAGAGAAATTCTCCTGATCTGATGTTGATGAGTACTTAAATATTATAAACATATTGATATGAATCTTATATATATATATAATAACTTAATTCATAAAGGATTCTAAATCTAAAAAATTTCATTTTAAAACTACAATGAATAATCCATATTTTAAACAAATATTAGGTGTACTTATAATTTATACAAAAAAAAATTATTGTCAAACCAAGTAAAGTTGAGCAAGGCACCACCAAGGTCCATCTTAGTTGGTAAGGAAGTTTGTTTTTTTACTTACGGATCAAGGTTCAAATCTCCTATTACTCAAGTGAAAGTACGCCGGTTTAGATGGTCAGCTAGTTTTCTCTAATTTAAACTTGTAAGGTAGGTAGATTTTAAAGGTCATGCCTTGGGATGCTCTGAGCATAAAAAAAATAGCAAGACAAATCCCATTGATTATTATTCAGCAAAGTCGTAGACAGCCACATTTGGTCATATCGGCAATTTTGATGGACTTAATCAAACCATAACACGACATGAACATGATCTTTGAGATTGAAAATGATACTGCTGACTGAATCAGTGTACCGACAAAAATAATAAAAATATACTTGTTCACCAAAAAACAGATGAAGAAGAATCAACAATCCAGCTTCCGTAAGCTAGAATGTTTTTTTCTAGAGATGGGCACCACTGGTTCCATATCCAATTATTTTAAATTTAAATTTTTCTATATATTATTAATAATTAGTGATATAATTTCAAATTACAATATTTTAGAATTTTTAATTTCTTTTATTTTATTCGATCTGTAGGAGAGTATAATTATTGACAACCTTCATAATAGGGAGAAATAAATATCACAAGTATTAAAACTCTTCTTTGTAAAAATTGAATTTGTAACATCACGTTATAAAATAATTCGACACAGCCAGTAAGTAAATGCTTTGATTGTTATTTTTAGGAATTCGCACTCTCAAAAATAATGTTCGCATTTCCAATTTAATTATATAATAACTTTTTAAATATAATTTTTTGGTCCATTTTTTATCACTCAAATTAGGGGGGTGCACAACTCGACTTGAATTGTTTTGGGGAAAAATTATCAACCAAATCACCTTTAGCTAGTTTATTGAATATTTGAGAGTTAAGCAAACAGTGTGAACGGATTAGAAAAACAAAATTAAAAAAAATATATAGTGAACATACAGCTTAATTTTTTTGCTACTCACCTCCTCAAACCACACAGCTGGTTTGGGTCGATTTGGGTTGGTGTGGTTTGATAATTTTTTTGCACATCCCTAATTGGAATAATTTTAGACAAGAATAAAATGAGTCTGAAATAAAATGAAACAGAAATATCTGTTTCTGCTGTGCTTGGTGAAACAATAGAATCAAATTAAAAATATATATACGAATCAACTCATTTTTAAAAAATTTATAAAATTTCAAAGAGTGGTTTTTTGGAAACATTTCGGAAGATACTTTAGAAATGAGTTCGATTTTATTCACATACTTAAAGAGTGTGTAAACAATACACATATTTTGATTGGTTGACAATATTGCGGTTTACTATTTTGCACGGTGTCATTATACTTTTTTGATATGAAATTCATATATTTAGACTAATCACATTTTGTGTATAGAAACCCTAGCACAAAAAGATTTGAAAAATGATAAGAAAACTGCCTAGAAACACACTTCCCATAATTTCTACTATTTTTTTATGCTCTAAATCTATTTTTTCAACAATAGTATATAAATTGTCCTAATAAGTTTCTATATTTTGTTATTTTTAAGTTATTCACAATCTTATACAAGTGTCACTTAACATTCTAAACCCTTATTTTTCCAACTATAGTATATCAGTTGTCCTAATAAGTTTCTATACTTTGTTATTTTTAAGTTATTCAATCTTATATAAGTATCACTTAACATTTTTCATAAAAAGTTTGGACTACTTTTCTTAACACTTTTTATAAATAATTTTACATTACTTTTCTTACATGGTCGATGCATTTTAATGGTTTTGCATCTACTCTCTGGACAATTTTTAAGTGTGCAAGTGCATATCATAAATACTTGCGTAAGTTCTCACAAATATATTGTGAGAACTTACGTGATTTTGTGAGGTAACTTATGTACATTTATGAGAACTTACACAAATATATGTAATATACACCTTGCACATCCAAATATTTCTATCTCTCGACAATTCTTAAGTGTGACTTGTTTACCTTCAAGTGCTTTTTATGTCACAACAAATTTTAATGTAAAAATGAGCAATGATTGAAACCTCTACAAAAACTCTATTCCCACAACCCTCACATCCATCGTATGTGAGAGAGATAGGAAAAAAACAAAAAAATAAAAATAAAAACACATATGGACCAATCACACACATTTGAGGTCATGGGGTTCCCAAATTGAGGGCCAAGCTTTTTCCTATAAAAATAGCAATAATAGTACAGTAGATCCAAGACATGTCATCATGTGTCTCACGAATGATCTTTCGCAATTTGTCACTATTATTCTTATTTTTTTTTTACTATTATTCTTTTTTTTTTGGAACATCGTAAATATATAATCCACTGTAATTAATAAGTACACAACTAACATACAACAATAATGCATCCCTTAATTTTGCACTCCTAATTCTACCTCCAATGACGTCACAAACCCACATTCCTCCCATTTCATCTTTAGCCCCCCTCTAATTTCATATCATTAGGAGTAGAATTGAAAGGATAAAATTAAGAGATGAATCATTAAAATACTAACATAACATTTGAAAAGACAGTTCATTCTAAGTATAGATTCTACATATAAGATTTAAATTTAAATCATATATTTTCTTTTTGAACATAGTATCAATTTTGAGTTCTTAGTTGAGTCTTAGAATTTTTTTTTTTTTTTTTTTTTTTAAAAAATGATATTTTAGGAATATGAAATTACTGAAATAATCGCAGAAATAATTATAAATGTGAAACAAATAGCGAGACCAATCATATATAGGTTTCACCTTCTATCTTGCTTGTATGTTTATTTCTACATTTTAATGTTGTGTTCCTAGAATTTTCCAAACAATTAGGAGGTTGAATCTTTTATTGCAGAACAACTTAATTGCACCTAATTTAGGATAATGACACTAACATTTAGGTTTAAACATTAATTGCGCCAACCATATCTTGCGACTATCATATATTTCAAGCCAAACAAGGGACAGAATCAAATGATTTTTCAGTCACTGTTGAAAAATCAATTATTGTATAATGAAATGTAATTTATTAAAAAATATCACAATTTGACTGGAAAATATATTTTATTCTTGACGTGCCCCCAAGTCAGTCTATTTCTACTTCGTTTGGTAGGGACATTTTTATTATTTATTTATTATTATCATTTGGTAAGGTCGTAAAAATAAATTTATTGACTAGAAAATTTTAGATTTTTATAATGCTTACTTTTATTTTTTGGTATATTGTGTGTAAATTATAATATTTTATAGTTTTCATATAACTTTCTAAAGCAACTTCAATTATACTTTTTATTTTTTATTAGCTAAAATATAATAAGAAAAATTATTCTTTATTTTAATTTTTTTTATCTGTCCAATACTATTGATTTTACTTATTTGTTCATATAAACGGTTTAAAGAGCATCTTAAGACTGTCCAAAAATAGTTAGTTTTGAATAATTTTGTTAAAATAGATATTTCCATTCGAGTGAGTGAATAAGATAATATTAGCTATGATATCCAACGAGTCTCTTTTAAAGAAGCTATTGATTAAGTTACTATGAATAATTCTATAGATACTAGCACACTTGTTAAATGTCTTACTAACAGTACAAAAGTCTAAATAATTGATTGAAAAAAAATATATAAAAAAGAAAAAAAGTGTGGTAGTTCGAATTGAAGGGGACTCGAATGGCTCGAATGGGTGTTGGCCGATCGTCAGTCCGGAAGACCGACCGGACGTCTGCTCGGACGACCGGATGAAAGATTGTCTACCGTGGTTATCACCTTTGTCGACCGCGGCTGTCAGCCTCTCGCCGGACAACCTCGGTTGACCGGCCGGACATCCGCCCGAATGACCGGCAAAGTGAACTTCGAGCCATTCGAATTAACCTTATATTCGGGCTACCAAACATTGCTCTATAAAAAATTACTTGGACATCCAACGATGTCCAATGATATACTTTTAATAAAAAATTTAAAAAAAAAAAAAAACATTTGGACATCCAATGATGTACTTGGACATATACTCTTACTAAAAATTTAGTATTAAAATGTAATATTACTCAACCATTTTTTATTATAACCAAAAAGATTACAATGGATTATAATTAGGCGAGCAAATTAACAGAGTCATTCGTGAACAGATTTACACTCTACTCAGTAAGGTTTCGTTCAAACTTGGTTCATTAAATTTTTATTGCGTTCAAATTCGAACTCATTAAAATCTTAATAAACAAGTTTAAACATAGTAAAGCTCGGCTCCTTAGCTCGATTCGTTAATATTTATTTAAATTGCAGAATAAATATATTATTTATAAATTTAAATATGTAAATATAAATAATAGCTAAATTTATTTATATATAAATAATAGCTAACCATAGATAGTACATTTATATAATAGTAATAGTAGACATTATTATTTGGTAAGATATTAACTTTTCTTTTAATGTGTTTATACATATTGTATATAATTATATAATTAAAATTTCAATTATAACTTTAGTTTTATATACAAATATGAATTTAAAATTTCTTTAGCTCATTAAGGCTTATGAACATGTTGGAGCTTGAGTTAAGCCTCAGCCAACTTGGCTCGAGCTTGATTCGTTAAATTTATATTAAGTTCAAACTTGTTATAATCTTAATAAACAACACTAAAAATATTAAAATTCGACTCGATTTATTTATAATCCTAATTATGACAATATCACTTAAGGCAACCAAAATAACAAAACAATAGGTTATAATTAATATTAAAATTAATCAACTAAATGTCATAAAAAATCTAAACCGGACATACCATATAATTTTTTTTTTGGAATGTATATTATAGAAGAAAAATGTTTGAGGGCTACAAAAAATATGGCTCAAATGGCTCAAATTTGTCAAAACGACGTCGTTTTAGGCTCAAAACTTGCCAAAACGACGTCGTTTTGACAAATTCGAGCCATTTGAGCCACACTTTTTGTGGCCCTCAACCATTGCCCATTATAGAATTTCTCTTATTCAGTACATTTTATTTTTTAACCAATTTTTAAATTAGTTTCCTTATTTCATATTATTACTAGGTTATCAACCCCCAAAAAATAATAATAAAATAAATAGTTGAGGTCAAGGAAACTTTGCTTTCCGCTTTCTATCTTGAGAAGAAAAAATTCCAACCAATTGCAAATGTCTTTAAACATGAAGGATATTAATACCTCCTTCCTTCACATGTTACAGAGGGAAAGCAAGAGATAGACAGAGACACAGGGAGAGGCCTCAGAGTGAAGAAGAATGAGGAACGCCCAAAAACTCCATTGTTGCTCTACTTTATGTCTCTCCACCATACTCATCATCACTCTCTTCTCAATCCCTGCCACATCTTTCGACACCATCACATTAACACAACCCCTCAGACTCAACCAAACCATCGTCTCCCAAGGCCAAGTATTCGAATTAGGCTTTTTCTCACCTAGTAATTCCATCAAACAGTATGTGTGCATTTGGTACCACAAAATTCAACCCAGAACAATCGTCTGGGTCGCGAACAGAGACAACCCACTCACAAACCCATCTGGGTTCTTGAAGATCAACCAAGATGGCAACATCGTCGTTGTCGATGAATCTTCAAATCTTATATGGTCATCGAATCAAACAATCTCTTCAACCAACAGCAACATAGTCGCACAGCTTTTGGATTCTGGAAACTTTGTTCTTCGCCGGGAAAATGATTTGAATCCTGAGAATTATCTCTGGCAAAGCTTCGATCACCCAACAGACACTTTGTTGCCGGGAATGAAGCTCGGATGGGATGCGAAAACTGGGTTGAATCGGTACTTAACTTCATGGAAAACCAAGGACGATCCATCGACTGGTGAGTACTCATTCAAGCTCAACATCAATGGCTTCCCTGAGGTTTTTCTGAGGAGGAATAAGGTCATACAGTATCGAAGCGGGAAGTGGAACGGGCTTAGATTCAGTGGGGTTCCAGAGATGAAACCCAGAGGCTCTGTTCTCACATTCAGCTTCGTGATGAACAGAGACAATGTATTCTATTCATTCGGATTGACAGACAATTCTGTATATTCTAGACTTTTGATGATGTCGACGGGTGTTCTTCAACGATATACATGGATAGAAACTAGTCAATTATGGAATCCATTTTGGTATGCGCCAAAAGATCAATGCGATCGATACAGAGAGTGTGGAGTTTATGGGATTTGCGATACTAATGATTCGCCTGTGTGCAAGTGTATGGAAGGGTTTGAGCCTAGGAATTTACAGGTGTGGGGGTTGAGAGATGGGCATGATGGGTGTGTGAGGAAGAGGAGATTCAAGTGTGGTGATGATGGGTTTTTGGGGTTGAAGAATATGAAGTTGCCGGAGAGTTCGAATGCGGTGGTGGTGGATTATGAGACAATGAATTTAAATGATTGTGACATGGTTTGTCGGAAAAATTGTTCTTGTACTGCTTATGCGAGTAAAAATATCAGCGGTGGCGGTGACGGTAGCAGTGGTGGTGGATGTGTGATTTGGACGACGGAGCTGGTGGATATGAGGCAGTACGCGGCGGCGGAAGGTGGGCAGGATCTGTATGTGAGAGTCTCGGCTGCTGATTTAGGTATGTTCAATTTTAATTCTCGTTATGTTTATAATTCTTGTTTGTTTTTATGTTTGAGTTTTGAGTTAGGAATTAGGATTCATATTTTTTTTTTTTTGGCCATATAATAAGATTTTAAAAGTTAATAAATTAAATTATGATAAAAATTAATATAACTTTTAAATCGACTCAAATCTTAAACCACTGACTGCCGAGAACAGCTGCATGCACCACTATTTTTCTCCTGTTTTGTTCATAGGAGAACGATAGGACAACGCAATGCATGTCTTGACTCAGTACTTAAGCGAGTCAACTCAATCACAAAGTTTAATTGGTGATTTAAAATATATAAATGTTCTGTATTCTATTATCTGTTCATTGATGGATAAATTATTTTATTTTGCTTATTGAAAAAAATATATGCTAAGTCCATTTTATTTTCTGCAAAAATGAAATTTAATAAATCTGCAAATAATTTCAATGATATGCTTTTTATTCAAGTTGTTGATTGCCATATTTATTGTCAGGAGATGCATGGATCTCATGATATAAATATGATACAAATCCACATACAAAAACTAAAATAAAATAACAACTAGTCAAATGACACACTTACTTCTAAAGGCAAATTACATATGAAATTCGCTCCTTTGGTCTTTATTTATAGGGGCAAATTGACCCATGATATAAATTACAATGACGACGAATAAAATTTACCCTATTTGTGAAGTTCCATGACATAAAAAGGTCCAGGGCAAGGAATGAATTGATAACTTGAAAAACCAGAGGATTTGAACAGAGTTTCAAGTTCTTTCTTAGTCCTCTCTTTCCCTCCAGGTTGAAGTAACATGATATTGTCAAGTTGAGTGGCATACTTATCACCCACACTTGAATCTGGAATCTCTGGCATTACAATGTCTATTATCAGCACCTTCCCTTTTTCTGGCAACGCTTTGTAGCAATTCTTCAAAATTCTCACACACTGTTCATCTCTCCAATTATGGAGTACGTTCTGTGGACAAAAACACAAGTCAATTAAGAAGTACCAACACTTTTAAAAATGTACATTATCGTATTTAACACTTATTGGACACTTCTTAACACGTGTCCAATGCACGTCCAAGTGGGTCATATATTTTTTTTAAAACTCAAACACAAGTTTGGATGCTTGGAGAGAGATACACATAAAATACATTATAAATTTTTTTTAAAAAAACTTAGAAAATAATATAGATTTATCGTAATTAATCCCTGTTTCTTTAAAGTTTATATATTAGTGGTATGTTTATATCATTGTACTACATTTGAAGGTAATATTAATATACATGACATATAATGAACATATAAAATTATATATCTTGTGTATCCCTCATCTGTTATGTTTTGTAGTTTTTGAAAGTTAATATGCCATCATGTCTGTATTGTGTTCATATCATGTTGCGTGTGTGTGTTCATGCATCTTGACACATTAGTTATTGTCACTATTATATAAACTATAAACCCTAAGCTGAGCCATGATTATAGTTTTGAGTAAGAGTATCGGGATACATATCAATATCGGTAATATAGTTTTATATCGAATTATATCAGTCGATTTATTGACAAATATCATTATCGAAAGTATAAAACTCAAATATGTATCAATCGAAATTTAAACTCAGCGATGTAACAGTCTATTAGACACATTTTTCAAATTCAGTGATGTAACAGTCTATTAGAATATTTAAGACAACTCTCTCTCTCTCTCTTATGTTTTCTCTAATCATTAGACAATTATCTCTTTTACACATTACTAAATTTTAAAAAAAAAAGTCTAAAAAGTAAACTTATACATCATTTTGTAATTGAAAACCCTAGTCATGAGATTTCAAGTGTTACGAATTCATTGAATTGCACCTTTATCATAATGGCATCTGCTTTTGGAATCGCTGTAAGCATATCTCCTCCAACATGTTCTATACCTGCGAAACATTTGATTACATTCATTAGCAAGAAATAAAATGACATGCCAAATGCAAAGTTCATAGAGATTTGATGGGGTCAGCTCATATGAATGGATTGCGTTTGATTTCGTCATCGAACTTTTGCATTTAATTTTTTTTACACTTTATGAAGTACATCCTTAAAATTGAGTGTATTATAGCCCTGTTTGGTAGGGCTTATTTTTAACTTATTTCAGCTTTTAGCTTAATTTAAGCTATTTTGATACGTTTGGTTCAACTTAACAATACAGCTTATAGCTTTTTGTAAGTCAAAAATCAACTTATTCTTTGAGTGAGAGAGGAGAAGCTTAATTTATAAGTCAAAAATCAGCTTATATTCACAGTTATAAATTATAAGTTATAATCACTTTCCCACAACTCTACCAAACGGGCCTATATATACAAATTATGCTTCTTGTAATTTTAGTTCTGCTATAAAATTATTACTATTATCACCTAAGTGATGATTGGATCTGTTTATGACAAAATCAAAGGTCAAATCAAAGTCGGTCAATTTTTGAAAACAAAATAATGTCACAAATTCAAAAAAAAAAAAAAAATTAGTCACAAAATTACTCAAAAATTAGATTTATTGGTAATACATCAAATTCAATCTTTACTTTACATGTACTTTTTCGATAAATTTATAAGTATATTTTTAGGTGTGCATCTTTTCTGTTATCAAAATGATATTTTTCTAACGGCACAACATGGTATGGAGTGTTGTGCCTCCAAATGGTTTCCATTGTAGTAAATCCGTAATATGCACCCAAAAAAGGTGTGCAGTAGCACAATCTTTGTATCCCCAAAAAAAATTAAAAAAAATTGTGGTGAGAAATTGTCAATACAACATATAAGAGTTTTAAATATTATGCTTTTCTGTCTTTAAAGATATAAATTTTGTTACAAAATATATTTAGAAACTAATTTCAGTTGTTGCAAGAATAGTTATTAGAAGGTAGTCTTGAAAAGTTAAAAAATGAGTTTTTAGGGACAAAATTTTGAAAATGTTGTTCATAAATGTATTTTCAGAAACAAAATAACTTGGTTGCAAAAAAGTTTATTTTTTGAGACAAAACTTTTGATCCCAAAAGGTCAGTAATTGATCACTAAATGTCCAATTTTGTTGTTAAAAATAAAAATAATAACACTTTTAACTACAAAAATATTTTGTCTTTAAATTTTTGTCTTCAAAATCTTAAGTTCTTGTAGTAAAAAATAAACATATTATATGGTTTCTCACTTTTAACAATTGGATTTAAAAAATAAGCCCCCATTTGGAGAGAGATTAAAATAGTCAAAAAAAAAAAAAAAAAAATTAGAGTAAGATTAGTGTAGTACCAGGATAAGATGGAGCACTCTGAATTACCCAAGGCAAATCAAAGTTAATGCCCTTAATGGAAGGGTACTTGGATACGACCACAGTAAGGGTAGTCCCAATCCCACCACCCACGTCGACCAATGAGGTTAGCCCTTCCAACCCTTTGTATGTTTCAAGAATTTTCTTCATATCTACAGAGGTTTTGGTAGCCATGGACCTGTTGAAAACCTGCTTCAATGTTGGATCAACGTCCATGTATTGGAATATAGTCATCCCATGCACTTTCTTAAACTGGTTCCCACCTTCTAGGATTGCATCCTTCAAGTGGGGCCTACAAATTCATATGAATTAAAAAATTTGATATTAGATCCTCTCAAGTTGAAATATCTAATTAGACATTTAGTTCAGTCTAGTTCATTTTAGACTCATTTCGGATTTGTTTTGATAATTCAAATCATTTGTTTTATTTTTGTAATGAACAATTCAAATTGTCCAAGTAGAATTTAACATGAGTGAAATATTTTCACTAGCAAATATCATTTTATGTGGCTTGTCTCCAGTTGTTACAATACGGCCAAAGATTTTCTATCCCTACATACAATGTATTCATGATCTTAAAACACCCACAACTACTAAATTATGCCAAATTTTGATGTATATAAATCTTAGCAAAATATGATTCAATAGTAAAAAACATTTTTGAACAAAAAGAGAGCATCATATGCCTTTAAATATTAACAGTAATACTCCAAATAGAATTTTTGTCCCGAATCATCAATCAATAATTGAAATTTATTTTATATATAAATGCATATAATACTAATTTAATCTGCATCACACAATTATAATGTGTGAAATTTCAAAAAGTTTTCTTGACTTAGACTTTCCGAAATATTATGTATGGGTCCAAGTCAAATGATATGGGTCCAAGTCAAATGAAGTATCTCCACCACGCAATTAGATTATGAAGTCAAAAATATGGGTCAAAGTCAAATGAAGTATCTCCACCACACAATTAGAATATGCGTGAAATTTGAATGAGGTTTTCTCGAGATAGGCTTTCCGAAATATTAAAACATAGGGGCTATCTAAAAGTTAATTTTTAACTTTTTAATTTATTTTAAATTATATTATCTTTTATATTTTTTACACATGAAAAAATTTTTAAAAAATCAAAAAAAAACTTTTTCAAGTCATATAAAGTTCAATCATTTGATAAACACTGTACATTTTATGTAGTTTAATGATCTATATTTTTTAATTTTACATAATAAATAAAGAGATGTGAGAAATTTTGATTTTATCATCAAATTTTTTTATATTTTTAAAAATATCACTGTTATACATTTTTCATTTTGAATAAAAAAAATAGGTAATGGTTTTGAGTTTTAAATATAATTTTGAGTTTTTTAATTTTTCTTGCATTATTGTTTTTAGTAGTAAATTTTTTTAAATATTTCAATCAAAAAAATTTTCCCCTTTTAGATTCACATAATATAGATATACTTAAAAAGTAATATATTTATAAAAAATATTTTAAAAATCACCAAATACAAAAATATATATATTTTCTATTTTTTTTTATCTATTGATTTTTTTTATTTATCTACAAATATTTTATTTTTCACAAATAAAATAAAAAATAAAAAACTCAAAATCATCGTTATAGACCCAAACAATGTTTTGAAAACTGAATCGAACCAGCCGATTTGACCAATTGAACTGTCGACCGATCCAAGGTTCGATGCAAATCAACCCTCAAATCTGGACTAGCTTGAAAAGCAACCTATTTTAAACCAGCCAAATCCGCGGTTAAATCGGTAACCTGATTGAACTAGAACAGGTTGAAGCAAATCGGACAAATTCGCTATATATGGTCCGATAATAAAAAAATTGATACAACAAGGAGTTGAACTTAGCATCTCAAGCTCTTAAGAGCAAGCATTTCTATTATGCTAGTATAACTCCTTGTTAGCAATGATCGATATAGGGGAGCGGCCGCGTCCCAAAAATTTTTTAAAATATCATATATTATAGTAAAAATTTTAAAATAATTTAAAATTATAAGAATTCGCCCCTTCAATCTTGGATCCGTCCATGCTTGTTAGTATATACATGGCTCATTGTTAAACACATTTATAATTAATATTTTTACAAATAATACTAATATAAAAAATATATATAAACATAAAAATTGATAAATATATATACATATATTAAAATATAAAAATATTTTAAATAAATATATTTTATTTATTTTTAAATTATAAAAATATTTATAAAATAATTATAACTCTACCATTTAATTCATATTCAATCCGACAATTCAACAGGTAATCCGTTTATGTGATCTACTTTTCAATTCATTCACGATCCGATTTTTAAAACCTATCAAATCGAATCATATTAGATCGAGTTAGGGGATGACTTACATGATTCCAAAGGTGGCTCGGTGGAAGGCGAGAGGGACCATTGGAGCCAAGGAACCCTTTTCTTCATCGTTTTCAACAAAATATTTACCAGCAGGTGCGAGTCCATAGAGTCTCTCACTCGACCCATCTTCAAGTGTATGAGCAGAGCAAGTGAGAAGAGAGTGGCTCACCAGAAGACTCAGCAAGCGGTCCAGCATCGCCGCTGCATCTGGGTTCTTCTCCGCCGCCGGTACTAGACGAGACGTTATCTCCGCCGCCGAGATAACAGTGCCTGCTCCGGCGACTATGTCGAACAGCTTGAGCTCCACCGCCGCGTTCAAGGAGGTGGAAAAGATGTGACAGGTAGACAATTGCAAAGCATATGCAAAGGCCTCATCATCATCTTCTTCATAATGAGAGGAGTGTTTCAGATGGCTTTCTTTGGAGACCATTCTTTCTTCTTTTTCTTTTTTTCTTTTTTATGTTTTCTGTTTGTTTTTCCAGAAAATTCGGATACCTGTACAGTATTTATAGACCATTCATTATAATTATATAATTATATTTAGGGTGAATTATGTAAATAGTTGTTATAATTTATCCTATATATTAATTTAGTCTTTATTATTTCAATTCATTGAAGTTTGCTCCTGAATTTAACGGATGGTATCATATTAGTCCAATAAATAACGACATTTAGGTTTTGTGGACGGAAAGTCAAACGATGTGTTAATTTGATCTTTATAGTAACATGATGTATTAATTTGGTTTCTGTTGTTTTAATTTGCTCAATTTTAACATAGGCCAAATTGACACATTGTGTAAATTATAAAGATCAAATTGACACATCGTTTAAACACGTGACGACTTTCTGTCCACCAAACCTAACCGTCATTATTAATTGGACTAATATAACACAATCCGTTAAATTAAAGGGCAAAATCAAGCAAATTGAAACAATAAAGACCAAATTGACATATTATGTAAACTACATGGATCATTTGTATAATTTATCCTTATATTTATTTATCTTTAAACAAAAGAATAATAATTATAATTTAAACAAAAGAATAATAATTATAATTTAAAATATTAAAAAAGAAATTTAGTGAAATATTTTTTTTCTAACTTTTGATAATAAGAGAGGTTTAATATTATTTTTCTTATTAGTTAAGGTCTCTCAATAATATTATTAAAGAAATTTCAATTCATCACAAAATAATTTCAAATTTCTCTATGATAAATTTCTTTGTAAATTTTTATCCCATATTTGTTTGTAAAGTAAATAACAAAAATGATTTTAAAATTAGACTGTCTTTTTATTTAATCAAATTAATTTTAATTATCATATTAATTTATATTTATTTTTATTTTTATTTAAAAAATATTTTACAAGCAGACTCTGACAAAATAAATTATTCAAAAGTGTTGAAGTGGAACTGCTTAAAAGTCCAAAACAAATTTTTAATATATTTTTTATCGTATTATCTCTTTAATTTTTTATATATTTTTTTAAAAAAAATTAAAAAATTAATTTTTAATCAACTTTTCAACACAATCTAGAGTGTCCCTATTCTAAAATTGTCATCATCTCCTTAGCAGAATCTAAAATTTAAATTTCATAGCATTTTCCTTTTTAAGTTCATCGGACAAGTCAATTCCACAGCATTTTCAACAAACACAAATGCCACCAAACATTCCTCATTAAACCAAATACTCTTCAGTAAAATGGCTATTTATCTTCGAGTAATGTTGAATATTTACACTCTTAAATTCACGTGAATTGACGTTTACAATATAGATGTAATTATAAATTTTTTTTTGGTTCTTAAATAATTGTTTTATCTATTATCCCTCTTCAACTTTTGATAATATGAGAAGTCTAATATATTTTTTTTTATTAGTTAAGATCTCTTAAAAATATTATTAGAGAAATTTCAGTTCGTCACAGAAAAATTTTAAATTTATCTATAATGAGCGAAAATTTCTCTTTGAAAAATTGAAAAAATTTCTCTGTGTTAATATTTCTCTTTGAAAATATTGAGAGAGTTCAAATATTATGAAATATTACATATCCTTTATTATCTTATAAGATCATAATATTATGAACCTTAAACTAAAAATTCCTTAAAATAGTTAGTTCCCAAAACAATGTCTTATTACCCTTCTATTGGGCTGTTTGATCCGCATCTATTAAACTAATTCAATTAGTCAAAAACAAAAAAAAAAAATTCCTTCTAATTTTTTGCAGGAGAGATTTCTAAATGTATTTAATTTTTATTTATCTTGATTTTGTATTTAGTTCATAAATCTGTATAAAAAATTCAAAAGAAAAAATTAAAAAATTGTGAAATATAATTATATTTTAACGAACTTAATCTTTTCTCTTTTCAATTTTTTATCAAATTTATGTATAAAAACAGCATAAAATACGGAGTTGAGGCTGAGGTTTGGTTAGACATCTAACTAAAAACACCATCTTAAAAACAAAAAACAAATTAAGAAAGTATGTATCACAAGATTGGGAAATTATTCAATGTTTCTAAAGTATTACGTGTCTGTATTCCTTAATCAATTATCATTCAATATGCCCCCTCATGTGCCCCAACCCAATACAATACCCCACCTATCCACATTCTCCACCAATCACAATGCTACGGAATACCATATATCTATACTCTGAGATTACTGAATAATTACCCCTGAAGACATAAGTTTGGGGAGTCTTTTCAATTTACTCAAAAATTTACCAAATGCATTGATAACCAAATCAATTGGAATTTTTTTTTTCCTTAATACTGTGTTTGGTTTGGGGATTTGGGAGGATTTGGAAAAGGAAAGGAAAAAGGAAATATTTTATTCACATTTCATTTATATTTTTCATTTCTCTGTCCAAATTCCTTCCCAAATCCCCCAACCAAACACGACATAAAAGCCTCCACTTTGATGTGGGCTGCCATGTAGACAATTGGTAAATATTCGAGTAAATTGGGAGGCTACATAGTGTCATTGTTGCTATTTGTTTTATCAAGGTATTAATTGTGAAGATTAATTTCCGTTAAACTCATTTATTATGATTATTTAAAACGCAAAAAAGATACCAGTCATAACAATGTTTATTATTTCAATAAGTCATAAAACGTTTGTGAAAGGTGATGGTTGCTAGTTGTAGCAAAGACTAGTTGGAGAGAGGAAGATGTGTCATGTTGAGCGGCAAATTTATCAATAAAAAATACTCCTTCCGTCTCAAAATATTAGTCTCTTATTCTATTTTTTATTATCCCAAAATATTAATCCCTCTTCTAAAATCAAGTACAAAAATAATATAAATTTCCTATTTTGCCCTTCTTTTAAATTAATAAACAATATAAAAAGTACAATTATGCATTGATATTCTCAAAAAATATACTATCAAAAGGGTCATTTTGAAAAATCAACTTTTTTCAAATGCAATAATTGCACTATCAAAAAAAGTTAAATTCCCCAAAAGGAACCATTATTTTGGGACGGAGGGAGTAGCATGCATGCTAGTTACATGCAATTTATATTTGATCTAACAACTCAACTGATGTTATTGATTAGACTAAAAAAATCTAAAATTAAGCAGAAGATTTGAACAGACTAAAACTAAAAGTACTAAAATCTAAACAGGACAATGTTCACTTATTTAATTACTCATGTAGAAGTTTTTCATGAAATCATTATTAGTTTTCACGTGTTGCTGTTTAATTAGCTTGTTAGATTACATTATCTCAAGACCTATCTCTTCCATTTCAAATTCATCTAATCTAAGCCTCTTTCTCTCACCCTTTCATCTTTCCCCTCCATTTAACCCTCTAGTTTCCATCACTTTCTTTCACCCTCTCATTTGTTTCTTTCTTTTACCCTTTTCTCTTTTCTTCTTTCTCAGTCACTCGTCTTCCTCACTCTCTTTCACCATTTCATTTGTTTCTCTCTTTTACTCTTTTCTTTTCTCTTTTCTCTTTAGTCGATTGTCTTCCTCACTCTCTCCTCCCAAATCTAACCCCAAACAAACCCAAAACTCTCATCCTTATCTTTGAAATTTGCTCCATCGAACCCAAAGCTCTCAGATCTATTCCATCAAAGACAAAACTTTTAACTTTTTCTCTCAAATCTATCCAATCAAACTTGAAACTCTTAAATCTACTCCATCGAACTCACAACCCTCATCTTAATCTCTTAGATCTTCCAAAACCCTTCTAGCGATTGTGTATTGTTAATCATATTGTTTAATTTCACTACTAGATATATGACTTTTTACGACTATTTTTTTGTGACTGATTATTTGACCATCACAAAAAATCAATTTTTACACCAAAATCTCATTTTAATTAAACCCCAATTGTGTTCTTGACTTGAAAAAAAAAAAAAACACCAAATTGTGTAAAACTTGCCCTATCCCCTTTTACTCTTATTTCCTAAATGTGTCTCCTAAGGTATGAAAACTCTCCCTCTCTCTCTCTCACTCTCTCAAAATCTCACTCTCCACTCTCTCTTGCTCAACTCTCTATGTCGACTCACCACTCTCAATTTTATTGTTCATTTGAACATTTCAATCAACTGTTGATGAAGATTTGAAGATTTTGATCGATTGTTGATGAAGATTTGAAGATTTCGATCTGCTGTTGATGAAGATTTCGATTGATTCATAATCGGTAAGCCTAATTTCTATGTATGAATCTAACTCTCACTCTCTGTAATCCCTATATCGTTCTCTCAGCTCCCAAATTCTCTTCGGCTTTCAACATTAGTTCAGAGGAAGTGGATTTCGAAGATCAACATGAAATTTTTCTAATTCAATTTATTTTTATCAAGGCGGTGCAAACTCTAATTTCGAAGACGTTTTTTATTCGAAGATTCATTTTATTTTTTTATTTTTTTAAATTATTAAATCTCGATTTGCTTTGACTACTTGATCTGAACATTTCTCTAGATTGTTTGCTAAACTCTGATTTCGAAACAGATTGTTTGCTAAAAATCAGAGTATAGACGACTACACATAGGCTTTGATGATTTCTTACATTTTTGAGACTTCTAGATTATCTCATTGTTTAATGGTGCTTAATTAAGTGATTATTGAGCGATTATGTGATGTTTTATGGTTTCTTTTCTTCTTTGTTTTCCACTCAGAATGATATACCTATATCTATATATACACATAATATTACCAAAAGAAAAAGATATATACATGTATATTGATGATGAACAAAGAGAAGTTTGGTTAATTCTTTTTCATCATTTATACCTTTTCTATTTAATTGTTCTAGTTACAAATTATGATCAGCATTATTATGATTATAATTCATTATACTTCTTTATTGTAATATCATATATGAATAAAAACAAGTGAGAATGGTTGTAGTTAACAAATTGACCCATTATGAGCCTTAATTTCACTGTTTTTTATAAAACCATTCAGAACATGAACTTGCTCCACCATTTTTTGTTTGTTTATAACATCCAACACACCAAATGCTCAATGAACTATTTTTTGCCATAGCTTGCTGCCTGTGTCATACTTAGTTTGATATCTATTATAGCGACCCCGGTCTTTTCTCTTTAGATTATTGTATCCGGACTTAGGTTCCGTGGATCCTGTCATTATATATTGGTTATTGTTGTCCTTTAATCTCTTTGTATTTGAGTTATAGGATGTGTTGGGCGGGTCTGTTACGGGCCGGTTAAGTTTAGATGCCAAAACTTGTTGCCCAGATTTTGACCTGTCCGCTCGAACGGGGAGTTTGACGCTCGAGCGGGGATCCTTTTGTTGCTTGTCCGCTCGAGCGGGGGTTTTAGCGCTCGAGCGGGATTATCACCCATCCAGTATTTACTGTGCAGTGTGGGACGCTCGAGCGTGGGATTGGACGCTCGAGCGGAAGTGTGTGAGTGCCGCTCGAGCGGGGAGTTGGACGCTCGAGCGGGGACCTGGTACTGCAAAAGTACTGGGAGTGCGCATTCGACGCTCGAGCGGGAGTTTGGACGCTCGAGCGGGAGTCTGTGAGTGACGCTCGAGCGGGGGTTTCCACGCTCGAGCGGGGAGTCGACTACATCAGTCCGAGATTTCACTTTTTGGATCACTTTTTGACCTACTTTTTCTCTCTTAACTTTTAAAAACCGCCCCTTGAGAGTTTCTCTCTCTACTCTTACCTTCTCTCTAAGATTTGATCTATTCCCAGTAGTCTTCTACCCTAGTTCCTTTGGAAGAAAGGTAGAGCTTCGCGAGGGCTTTCTTTTAATATGAAAAAGAGAAGATTTGGAGCACTTTGGATTTGGGGTCATCATCTCCATCTTCTCCATTCGGGTTATTTTCTTCGAGGTAGGGATTTCCTACTCCATATTATAGGTTTTGTTCTAAGTTCTAGTATTTCGATATGTTTGAGGTATTTTGGTAATTTTGGGAAAACCCTAGTTGTGGTATTAAATTAATTTGTATAATTAATTTAGGGAAAATTGGGGAATTTAGTTGAATTCATGAAATTGGGGAATTATAAGTTTAAATGGCGTAGTTGAATAATTTAATCACTCGCCTATTGAATTGTTGAGATTATAATTGTTGATACATTTATTTCATGTTAGAAATAATTGTTTTGGGCTATCGGTGGAGGATAGCCGTGATTGTTGTAGAAATTGCATGTGGATTAGGAAAAACTGAAACTAATCACATTGGTTAAGTCATTGATTGTGACTGTTGAATTAATACAGAAAATACATGTATTGATTGAGTATTGTTTATGGCAAGTGTTTAATACTTTGTATATGCATTTTGTTTGGGAGAGATAGGGATGTACTCCACGGTTTGGGAGGAGATAGGA
Source organism: Camellia japonica (assembly GCA_030407325.1). Lineage (NCBI taxonomy): Eukaryota > Viridiplantae > Streptophyta > Magnoliopsida > Ericales > Theaceae > Camellia > Camellia japonica. The sequence goes on along the minus strand of JAPPVO010005747.1, from coordinate 7,095 downwards.
GATGGACTCCTAAACCGGATGTTATTTGGGAGGAGATAGGGGATGGACTCCATTAGCACCACTAATATGTGTGCTTATTGATTTATGAAAGTGTTTTTACACGTTATCGATACATCACTAACATGTGTATCAAATTGGAAGTATGGAAGTGTTTTGGTATGAGACTTAGTCTCATTAAATTTGTTGATGTTGGAAGTAATGTTAATGTGGGATGTAGTCTCACTGTTATAGTTGGCCAGGTTCTGAGCCATATTGGTATAAATGAAAAGTTGAACAAATAATGAGAAGAAAAACGTGCCATGGGCATTATAGTTATGAAACAGTATGATGATGAAATTTGTAATTTGTGTTAACCATCTATTGAATGCTATTGCTTTATTCAATACTTATATTTGGTTTAGTATATCTCTACTGGACTGTGGCTCACCCTATATGGGAACATCATTTTCAGGTTCAGGTGATGTGCTACCTCCAAGGAATTAGCTTGGAAGGACTTAGAGTTGAAGACTTATTTTAGATTAGTTGTTATTTGCTTTATTTGATATACATGTAAGGACCCAAGCCAAGGGGTTAACTTGTAAATGAGTTAGTACTCATATTTTTGTGTCCAAGAACTGGCTTGGAAAGATGTAAGCCTGTAGGGCATTTACTTTCTTTATTACACGTAATGTCTTTAATAAGTTTACTCTGATGAACGGAATAATACTCTTTGTTTTCTTATAGTGACGCATGTTAATATTATATATTATGGGTTTATTATTTTGAGGGCGTTACATCTGTCACTTTGACAGTCCCAAAAGTAGAAGTAGCCAACCTAAACTAGTAGCCAATCTTATAAATATAGAGGTAAGAGCTTTCCAGTACTGCTGGTGTCCTATTATTGAATGGAACATACAATTATAAAATACTCTTGGACAAGGCAAAAAAATATAGCAGAAGAATTTCAAAGCTGTTAACATAAAATCAATTTATTACCAACAATTATGCAGAGATGAAGTAAAAAGAAGAAATTTGATGAAAGATGACAATGCTAAAAGCTATATATAATAGTTTTCATTTTCAATTTAGTTTGATGAAGCTCAGAAGTAATTTAGATCTTGAATTAAACAATGAATTACTTGCTACTGATATCTTTCTCTCTTGTTTTTGAATTTGAATTCGATTCATATAGCTAAATGCATAGAGTATTGAATATTAGTATGCATAGGAAATACACATCTTTTAAAAAAAATTAATTTGTTCATCATTTTTTTAACTGGATCATATTGGCTTGTATTTTCTTATCTCAGTTGATATATTTATGAGGGCTTTACACACTTTTCTTTGTCCTTACTCCACACTAAGTAGGCCGACTTTTGATTTGGATCAATTTCTTATGCTAGGTAAAATTTACTGCTACAATTCGATTTGGTCTCAAACTGAGGCTTACTACACCTAGACAGCCTGACCTTGAAGCAGCACGCAGGGCACAAAGGATGAGGTTAGGTTTATGCAAACTACTGTTGCTGTTCTAATCATGCCTTGTTGTAGTGGACATAGTTTTATCCAACAGGTTGATAGATGCACATTTGATGTTAATTTCAAGCCAAAATCTACTACCGAACCTGAACGTGCAACATTAACCATTCGTAAATTCAAAGCACTTCGACTGAACAGAAAGGTTCGTTGCTATGGTCAATGAAAATTGCATATTTATCAAAGGTTCACTATGCTGTTTATATTTCACTAAGATGTTATGCTCATAACTTACAGATTCTTGAGGGCTCCGTCATCGTTACTCCCAAAAAGAAGCACTCCTTGATTGCCAGAGTTTCAGGTGCATGCTCAAACTCGTGTACTGCTTGTGCATCTGTGCATGTACAAATATCATTGTTTTGAGTCTAAGTTTAGGCCATATCTTGTGCAAATAAAATCTCTTGCCACTTTGTGTGGCTTAAATATTCCTTCGTCATGTTCCTTCTCAAGAATTTCACCTGAAGACGCTGGAGAGGGCTATGCAACATACATCTGCAGTTTCATCATCCTCGGTTTCTTGCAATGATACTGATAAGTTTTGTGATTGAATTTGCCCCCAAAAAAATAATAATAATAATACTGTGATTGAATTTAATGGATACTTAAGTATACTCTGACACAATTAATATATTGTGTCCTTGATTGCGACTCTTGTGCCTAAGAAGGACCCAGTTCGAAATAATTCCTTATGTAACTGTTCTGCAATTGTGTTCTATTGGTTCCAGGTGTTGCACAAACCTAGTACTAATGCAATTGCAGAAAATGCAAATAGAGAATCCAGAAGGTAATACTATTATCTTTATTATCTCTTTTACCTTCAAATTTTATCATGTAAATTGCCACCTGTCCTGTAGTTCTTCTAGTTATCTCATCAGACTTTAAATTTATTTTTTTATTTCAGTGCTCCTTTCTATAAAAGAGGATGGATAATTTAATTCTCCAGTTTGTTGGTGGTACTTCATAGTCTTTTCCCTTCTGTAGATGTGATAAATTATTTTTGTACTATAGGTTTAACTACTCACATGAACGAGATGGGTAGCTAAAAGGTAGTGTTAATACGAGCAGCTGTTATTGGCATTCCATCTTTTGTTCTCTGTTCTATAGAATCTTTTTTCTACTTTGTGATTTTTGTGTGTGATCCTGCTTTGTGTTTTGGTTTGCAAATTGTTTCTCCCTTTCAAACATTGGAAGACATGTCATTATTAGTGTATTTAAATGAGAGCTTTAGTCGTAGTGTCTATTTGTGTTTGTTTTGTTCCTTTTTAAGTTGAAACTTTGATGCGTTTGTCTTCATCACAATTATTCAAATGGTTATTTTGCTATAATGATCACTTGTAGCTCGAGGAAAATTAGCTCAGAGAATAGCTAATTAAATAAAAGATGACGCATTAATCCAATTCTTAGGGAAAATTGCTCAATTACTATTTGTCTTTGTCAGACCAAATTTTGCCAATGCTCCAAAGCAGGAGGGATGCGAATTTATTCATAATTTTAAAGCTCGCCCCTTAACAAGAAGGTAATATATTCAAGATCTTTGTGAAATGTGTCAATGCACTTTCCAAAGTTCAATCTGTTTTGTGTTTAAATGCAGATATTTTCAAGTAAATGAGATATTGGAGTTAGATGATTGAAGTGAAATTTTGCAATATGCTTGGAAAGCATACAGCAAAATCGATGATGGTCTCTTCTGAAGATGGTAGGTGAAAATCTGAAGATGGTCTCTCTTTTTTTTGACATGTTATCATCCTTGATGATTGATATCTGTGTTGTTCACTTGTTTGTAGTGAGATACATGAAAAAAAAAAAAAAAAAAAAAAACTCTGATTGACTGGAAATTTAATCATGAGTTCTTATCATGAAGTTTAAAGCTTTATTAGATGGTGCTCAATAAAACTAGAATTAGTGATTTCACACTAGTAGTTTCTTGCTCCAGATGACAGATTTGTTTACAGTGAACTGAATCAGAAATGTTAGTGGTTTACTAATTAAATTGATTCTCTTTCCCATTTGCAGGTTGTTTTGCTGCAAGCGTTACATGTAACGAATACAATAATCAGAAATGGAAAAGATTACAAAAACAAAGGCGCTTTTTGGGAACTTGCATGTCGTGGGTTAGGCAGCGACTACGAGCACTGCTTCTATTAGAGAAGTTATGGCTTTACTAGCATTCTATCTGGATTGTGTTTTTGTCATAAAAGAACTTTTTCCTGGTTTCACATATGGCTCCAACTTTGAGACTCAAATGCAATGCTTGATTAAACTATAATGTTATATTGTCTAAATTCTTCTCATTGCTATTCCTAGAGTGCTTAATGTTACACTTTTATGTTTCTTTATTTTTTGTGTTTTTGTTTTTTGCGACGGTAACAAGTAGTCGCCAAAAAACATGTTAGTATTTTTTTGTGTTTTTTGCGATGGCAAAAATAGCGGTCGCCACAAGTAGTTTAGACGGTCGCAAATAATTTGCGACCGTTGCTTTGCCGTCGCAAAAAGTATTTGTCACCCCCCATTCGCGACCCCCATTTGCCGTCGCATAGGCCGTCGCAAAAGGTCTTTTACGACTGTGTTTTTATCATTTGTAACGGTCGCAAAAACTACTTTTTTACTAGTGTTTTGATGATGTCTAGAATATTATTTGAAAATTTTGAATTTTTTAATATACCTATTATTTGACACAAAAATATTATATGTTTAAAATATATATTGTATGATACATTTGTTAAATATTATTTGAATAAAAATATTTTTTACTATTCACTTTTTGAAAAATTAGGCTGATCACTATTCATCTTTTGACAAATTTGATATTAATTAATTGTATTATTTTGATAAATTTGATATTGATGAGTTGTCTTCTTTTGACAAAAGCGATATATTCACATGGAGTGATAGGTTATATTTAGTTTAAAATCTCTACAAAAATTTAAAAAGGGTATATATGTTCAGATCTATTATAAATATTACTTAAAGAGATTTTACAATATGCAAATATTTGTTTAGAATATTATATATATTGCATATAATATGAATAGAATACATCACCTGAGCAATTAGATTTTTTCACTACATTGATTATATCATATATATATATATATATATATATATATTATATGTTTGTATATGTTTCTTCCAGTCTTGTTTTCTATTTAATCATTCTCCTTTCTTGATTAGTTATTCTATTTTCGGCCATCTTAATCTGTCAAAAATTATATCTGTGTCTTTCCACCTAGCTAAGTCACCCACTTTCGTCCCTGTCCAGAGTAAGTCCTTAGGGTTAGGCAGTGTTGGACTTAGGGGTCTTCCGAATAGGGTATGTATGGATGCGGGTATGTGAAAAACATGATAAATTTTGACAATGTATTAAGATTCCTATAATACAGATTAAATAATCAAAAGATGAGTCGATTATTTAGAAGTAACTCGTCAGCGCAGTTCTAGATCAACTACTTTGCCCTCACTACTCAATCAAGGATTAGTAATTAATGAAGAAGATGTTGAAATACAAAATGATAAAATTGATTTAAATTGGAATATACCAAAATTACCTGTTAGGAAATTATAAACTACTTTTTTACAGAATACTTTTAATGTTAATCTGCATGTTAAAACCATTGAACAAATTTATGCTTTAGAAAAACCTAGGGAAACTTGTCAATTATTTGATGTTGATCTAATTAAAAGACATTTGAAAACTGGATAATAATTTTATTCATTTAGGCTTAATTCAAGTTGGTATTAAACCATTAACCCAACAAAGGAAAAAATGCTTCTGTTTTATTATGTTTACGAGATGCTCGTTTTATTGATTATAATGATAGTTTAATGGGTATGATGGAAACTGGTCTTCATAAGGGTCCAGTACATTTTAATTTGTTTTCCTGATTTTACACTCAAGTTTACGTGATCCACATATTTTAAAAGCATTAACTTTAAATATTCATTAATTAAATGGTTCATTTACTAATATGTTAGAAAAAGTTCATAATATTGCTTTAATTTATCGTGTTCATTATAAATGTATGAAAACCAATTTAAATGTTCAAGCTTTGCATAAAAGTCCAAAAGATAAAACTCTGCTAATCCAAAGTAGTAATAATGAATCCCATATTAATGTTCCACAAATGATTGAATGGAAAAATATTACTCTCCCCGATCAATGGATTACTAATAATGAAAAATTATAAACATAATCAACAACAATCTTCTATTCAAGATATCCAAGATATCCAACAATATACTGATGGTTCAGTTCACATTAAATTTAATCGCGGTCAATCCTCTAGACATAGTACTTCTAGTATACCTACTGAAATTGAAACTGAAGATGAAATATTTAATACTCCTTTATTTCGAAAAAATAGTCAACTCAATCTTGGTCACACTACAAATAGTAAACTCAAAGGAATTGATAACTCTACAACTTCTCAAATTAGTAAACCTGTTTATTCAACACACACACATTTACCTGAAGACAGAGATGAAGAATCTCAAATTCTCCTACTCAAACTGATTTCGAAGTTACACATCCAATCAATCCTCAATTAATGACAATCAAAAAAGAATTTACTCCTGATTTAGATAAATTACTTATTGATTTTAGATCTAAAGAAAATAGAACTAAACAGACATGCTTATCGTGCTAAATATGATTCTGCTCAACAATCCAGCATAACTAGGAAATGGTATGATTTTATGGTGAGAATATGGTTTTGAATTATCTTTCTTTGAATATATGGATAACTATTATAAAAAGATTAATACAATCACAAAACATAAATGGAAAACTTCCCCTAATACATCTGTTACCTCTAGTCATCCACCTCTATCTAATATAATTATTGAATGCCAAGGTTCTGAAGCCCAGCCTCTCCTTTTAAGTTGCCTGGCACTGACCCTGAAATTAAAAAAATTATTGAACAAAATAATTATACTAATCAATGTTTAAAAACAATTGGTAAACAATTAGATAAAATAGAAACTAATTTAGATGATTATTCTGCTAATACCACATCTACTAAACAATCTCTCGATCAACCTTTAATAAACCTTCCCAGTGATCGTCCCAAACGCAAAAGTTTAGTCACCAATGATCAATCTGCTGTAAAAGCTATCGAACAACTATTTACCAAATTAGCTACCAATGAACAAGCTTCACCCTCCAAAGGTCTTACTGTTTTAAATCAACAAGAATGTTTCTACTCAATCTGATTCTGATTCAACTGATAATGAGATTAATCAATTAGCTCGACAATTTCAACCCTCTACTCAAGCTCAACAAATTGCTTTATCCTAAACCTAATCCTACATCTCTTACAAAAAATTGATATTCTAGACCAACTCCTCCTGATCTCCAATATGAAGAAAATAATCTTGCTAATCAATTTTCTGTCTCTGCCAAAAAAATTATATGAATGGAATATTGATGGTTTAAGTGAAGATCAAATATTGTAAAAATTAAATCATTTATCTATGGTTGCTAATAGTTATTTAACTAATTACCTGATATTACTCTCAACCTGAAATTGCTTCTTTAATAACCTCTGGTTTTACCGGTATGCTCAAATCTTGGTGGGGAAAAAT
>JAPPVO010005746.1:0-24208 GCA_030407325.1 Camellia japonica | reverse complement strand
ACGTGTGAGTCTTAAACGGATAATCAGTTACGAGTGCATTTGCAATCAACTACGATATACAGTGTATCAGTATATTGGAACTAGGCAGTTAAAGAACTAAGCAGTCAAAGAACCGAATCAGCTATGGCAGTTGACAGTTAACAGTTCTACATTGCAGAAAGTAAAACAGAGAGTGTTACCTCGGAAGCGCCGAAGGATAGGTGAGAGGTCGGCTCGCGTATGAGGAGCTCCGGTCCAGTGCTCGGTCAAAGCTGCGAAACTGGCGTAGTCCGTCGGGTGGTAGAACGTGGATCGCCGGCCGGTAGGTCGCCGGATCGAATGGGCGCTCGCTCAGCGGGAGGAGCTCAACCCCGGGATCCATCTCGTGATCCGAGGGAGTCCCGCCGCGTGGAACGTCGTCGCCATGTCGGGAATGATGGAAAATGTCGAGGAATGAAAATAGGCTCGGAATACGAAGAGTCAACTCGAAAGTCAACCCCCGGAGGGTGGAAAATGGCCGGAAAGGTCGGGATGGGAAAAAAGGCACAGAAATGAAGAGGAAACCGAGGGGAACAAGTCCCGAAAAAAGCGGAAATAGCAAAAGAGGCACCGAAACAAAGATTTGTTCGGTTGAAAATGTGCGAAACGCGATGAACTTCGCGAATCGAACGACGAAAATGGCGCGAAAACACAAAGAAATGGCGAAATGAGGAGAGAAAAAGGCTCTAGAGAGAGAGAGAGAGTTGATTTTCGGCGGTGGAGAAGTGAGAAAATAGGGTTGGAACCCTATTTTAAAAGACCCATTGCAAAAAGTCGAAACTGTCCCGATCAGCAACTTTTGGCCGGTCGGCACTATTATGTGCCGGTCAGCACAATATTGTGCCGGTGAAACTTTTATGCAGCCGGTGGCCAGTCGTGGCCACCTAGTCCAGCCGGTGATGTTCCCACAGCCTTGTTTAGCCATGTGGGTAGTTTCTGGTCTTCATAGCTCAAGAAAGTGCAAGAAAGTGAATCCCCGATGCTCAACTGGCCTCCGTTTTGACCTCGGACCGTGTCTTCTGTGCGTGGCACTCAGATTCAAGCAAAGATTGTATCCTTTTATATCCTTTTGTCTTTTACAAGATTCAAAAGTTGCCCCGTGTGTGTTGCACGCATCCATCACATTGTCCGGTGCGTCGCATCGCGCCGTCTTGCACGTCCCTTGCGACTTGCACCGTTTTACATTTCGTGTGGCATGCGTGTCATACTTGCATTTCATTTTCCATTCAATGAGTATGCATGCCTCATTTTGCATTTCATTGCATCTCGAGGTACGCGTGCCTCGTTTTGCATTTCATTTTCCATTCAATGAGGTATGCGTGCCTCATTTTGCATTTCATTGCATCTCGAGGTACGCGTGCCTCGTTTTGCATTTCATTTTCCATTCAATGAGGTATGCGTGCCTCATTTTGCATTTCATTGCATCTCGAGGTACGCGTGCCTCGTTTTGCATTTCATTTTCCATTCAATGAGGTATGCGTGCCTCATTTTGCATTTCATTGCATCTCGAGGTACGCGTGCCTCGTTTTGCATTTCATTTTCCATTCAATGAGGTATGCGTGCCTCATTTTGCATTTCATTGCATCTCAAGGTATGCGTGCCTCATTTTGCATTTCATTGCATCTCGAGGTACGCGTGCCTCGTTTTGCATTTCATTTTCCATTCAATGAGGTATGCATGCCTCATTTTGCATTTCATTGCATCTCGAGGTACGCGTGCTTCATTTTGCATTTTATTTTCCGTCTAATGAGGTATGCGTGCCTCATGTCCATTTCAGTTTTGTATCTTGAGGTATGCGTGCCTCACTTTGCATTTCATTTGCATTTCGTTTTGCATTTTGCATCCTGAGGTATGCGTGCCTCACTTTGCATTTCATTTTGCATTTCGTTTTACATTTTGCATCTTGAGGTATGCGTGCCTCACTTTGCATTTCATTTGCATTTCGTTTTGCATTTTGCATCCATGAGGTCCGCGTGCCTCATCTTGCATCTCATTTTGCATTTCATTGCATCTCGAGGTACGCGTGCTTCGTTTTGCATTTTATTTTCCGTCTAATGAGGTATGCGTGCCTCATGTCCATTTCAGTTTTGCATCTTGAGGTATGCGTGCCTCACTTTGCATTTCATTTGCATTTCGTTTTGCATTTTGCATCCTGAGGTATGCGTGCCTCACCTTGCATTTCATTTTGCATTTCGTTTTACATTTTGCATCTTGAGGTATGCGTGCCTCACTTTGCATTTCATTTGCATTTCGTTTTGCATTTTGCATCCATGAGGTCCGCGTGCCTCATCTTGCATCTCATTTTGCATTTCATCGCGCTATTTTGCGCACCTCATTATTTTTCGTCCGGTCTGGCGAGACCTTAAACACGCACGGTCTAGGAGACCTTAAATCCTTAGGAGGTGCAAGACCTTCATTCGCGTTGTCTGAACGCATCATGCTGTTTAGCGCATCGCATTAGCTTGTGCATTGCGTCCCATTCGCGCTATTTTGCGCACCTCATTGTTTTTCGCCCCGGTCTGGCGAGACCTTAAACACGCACAGTCTAGGAGACCTTAAATCCTTAGGAGGTGCAAGACCTTTATTCGCGTTGTCTGAACGCATCACGCTGTTTAGCGCATCGCATTAGCTTGTGCATTGCGTCCCATTCACGCTATCTTGTGCGCCTCGTCGGCACTTGTTAGTGCATTGTATGTCATTCGCACGGTTTAGCGCATCTCATTGCATTTTGCATGCATTCCATCGCGCTATTCTGTGCATCTCATTGCATTGTTCTGTGCATCTCGGTCTAGGAGACCTTAAATCCTCTGAAGGTGCAATTCCTTTGGCGTTTGTCGTGCCCAGACGACTTTCGGTGGTCTGGTAAAGCCACCTGCCTGTTTTTGCAGTGAGTTCCTAGAAGACCAACTGGGACGGTGAAAACTAAAGTTTGAACGGCTCATGCCTAGAACGCAAAGGTTCGGGATCTCCGAGACTAAAGTCTGGTTTAAATACCCAGAGGGTGTACCCTCGGCTTAAAATCTGTATGGAAGCCCCATAGGTTGAGGCGGCATGTTTACGCCTCAATTCTGGATACTGAACCAACCTAGTATATCGCCCTATTGGTAAGATAGGGAAAGCTGCAATCATAGTCGTTGCATCATAGTGCATATGTCATGCATCATTCTAAATATTGCATATGTCATGCATTTCAAAAAACAAAAAAAAACATCATGCATCATTGTAGATAAATCTTGCATATGTCATGCATCATTGTAAAAAAGATTTTGCATATGTCATGCATCATCATTGTAGTATAGTGCATATGTCATGCATTTGCTGTAAATATCCATTTCCATTGCATTGTAGTTGCATGCATCCACTGCATCATCCTCCATCCATGGCTTGCGCCTTTCCTTGTTGAGCTTGGTCTGGTATGTGCTCATACTTTTCACGTCAAAACACAGTTCTGCATGTGTACGCGCCTATTCCACGTTGGTATGTTGGTTTGAGGGTAGCGGCACCTTTTCTGTGCTAGACATGGCTTGTACGTGTACATGCCCTTCCTAGGCAAAACTTGGTTTGGCCTGCGTGCCATATCCATTGTATCCATTATAGTTGCATGCATCCACTGCATCATCTTCCATTTATGGCTTGCACCTTTCCTTGTTGAGCTTGGTCTGGTATGTGTCCATACTTTTCACGTCAAAGCATAGTTCTGCATGTGCATCGCGCCTACTCCACGCTGGTATGTTGGTTTGAGGTTGCGGCACCTTTTCTGTGTTAGACATGGTTTGTATGTGTGCATGCCTTTCCTAAGTGAGATACGGTTTGGCGCGCGCGCCATAATCGCATATTACATTGTAGTGTAATTGTTGCATCCGGCATTAGGATCATTGTTCTTTCCTCAGCGGGTCGTCACCCCACTTATGTCAATCCACCCAATACTTGTCCTTGTGTCCGTCTACATTACTCATAGTTCTGCATGTGTATCGCGCCTACTCCACGTTGGTATGTTGGTTTGAGGTTGCGGCACCTTTTCTATGGTAGACGGACTTGTTACTTCCATCAACCTATTTGACATTTGTGTGGTTTCGAATCGCTCACGATTGAATCATGATTCAATTGCTTTGCATGTAGTTTGCATAGTTTCAATTGCATTGCATTATCATTTGCATTGTTCATACATCATTTTGTATATATTGCATATCATCTTGCATTCATTTCGCATTGTCATGCATATTGCTAACAATATTGTACCTGTTAAGTTTGCTTTCTTTGCAGGCACGATATTGTATGTACGGCTCATTTGAGGCCGGTGCAACCAGACGAGCCGCACAGGTATTGTATCCTCCGAGTGAGACGTATTGAGAATTGCATAATTCTCTTACATCCTTTCTGCATTGTAGTGTAGTTTGGTGCATGCTAGCTTAAAACTGTCGCATGCGTGCTTCGTTACAGCTTTCTTTGCATGATCATTAAGTTATGCTCGGCTTCGTGCATTTTCAGTTGCATTTTGCCCCTGCCTTCGGGCGCATATCTTGCTTGTCTTGCATGTTGTCTAAGTCTTCGGCCTGGTCAAAAATGGGTCGTCTCTGGGCTTTGACATTCACTCCCGTCATTGTTATGACTTCCGAGTTCTGTCAAAGAGGGGCAACTGTAGACACCCCATTTTTGACCGTCCTCAAGACCTGGACGTCACCGCTTGAACACTCGGTGATTATCCATGTTCGTGTTCGTTTGGAGTTCCCGGAGTTCTCGGCTACGCGCCTTGCCTCAGGACCTCCGAACTTGACCGTTTTGTGTCTGGTTTTGCACCAAACACTTGTGCTTTGCCTTGGAGGGGCAGGGAATGCCTTGTGAGGCATCCCCACACACCACCGGCAGTGGCTAGAGGCCACCGGCTGGTTGGTGTTGCCATCGGCACTATATTGTGCCGGTCGGCACTCTTTTGTGCCGGTCGGCAGTCAATTTTGTCAAAATGACAATTTTGTCCTGCCGACTACTGTTCAGTTGCTTTTTGAGATATTTTAAAGCAGCTGTATAGCATTTGTTTCCCCTCCATACACGTGTATGGAGGGATGAGCCTTTGGTTTGCTTAGCTTGTAAGCTTTGTTGCCTATAAGAGAGGGCTCTCTTCTCTTGGCTCAAGGGTTAGAAAAATGAGACATTTTTAGAGAGAAAAGACAGAGAAGAAGCTCTGGTTCTAGGTTAGAACTTGTGTATCTATCCTATCTCTCTTTTCCTCTCTTGTTTCTACACTAGGTGCTTTAATCCATATTATTGCACACAAGCACCTAGTGTTTCACCTTCCTTCGGTTACTGAGGTTCTAAGGGCTGGTTCTTGAAGTTTTTGGTTGGATTTGAGCTCAAGGAAGCAACAACATCAACCTTTGTGAAGGTGGTCTTCAAGGGTAAGAAACTACCCCTTTTTATCCCATTTTTGCACTCCATTTTTGCATAGTTTAGAACTGTTTTTGTGCTTAGCATTTAATACAAAAAAGTTCTGTTTTCTAGTCCTCTTTATTGTTGGTTAAGAGTGTTTTGTGCTTTGGGGAGGTTTGACCACCCTTAGGCCTTGAAAAGGCCTCATTTTGTGCTATTTTGTGAGAGCTCCGGGATTTTGGTGTTGGGGTCTCTTCACCACTGAAATCTTGAGGGATTTCAGTGGTGAAGATGATGCCTTGAAGTCCCAAGAAGGAGAGGGTCACCCCCTCTCCTTGTTGTCCTTGAAAAGGACCTATTTTGCCTCTTGAGGGAGCCCCATGTTTGGTTGTTTGTTGGTTATGCCATGGCTGTATTTTGTGCTCATATTGCCATATTATAACTTTGTATCATGTTGGTTTTAGTACTCCTTGCATGTTTTGCATAGATGCTTTGTAATGCCTCTTTAGTCCTTTAACATGCATTAGGTTGTGTGCCTCTATTCTAACATGTTTTAGGCTTAGATTCATGAAGCTTGTATGCTTATTTTTCCATGAATAAGGTCTGTCCATGGTTACTTTGGTCGATCTTAGCTTGCATCACATAGCCTCTTTGCATTTGGCTTGTTGGCCTTAAGAGCATGAAAGTATAGCATGCCTTGCTCGCATTATTTTCAATGGTTTGGAACCATTTAGCATGCTATTTCAGTCCCTTAGACATGCTCGAATGATTGCCTTGCATGCCTCTTTGAAGTTTTGAAAGCATATGTTATGCCTAATGATTTGGTCATTGTGTGTGCCTTGCTCTAGAGCCACTTAGATGCCATCTAGGAGGTCCCTTTTGTATGGTCTAAGGCTGCCTTAGACCTGTTTTAAGCCTTCTTGGCCTTGTGAGGCTTGGTTGGCTTAGCCATGGTTTAGGTCTCCTTTGGCTTGCCTTGGATGCTTGGACCATTTGTTGCATGCTTAGACATCCACATTACACCTTGCATACTTGATGGTTGACATTGGTGTTTCATGCCTTGTATGTTTGTTAGCTTGTATGCTCCTTTGCATTGGCATGATTGCATACTAGTTGACATGTCTAGGATTGCATCACATAAACATGCATGCTCTACCTCTTGACCAAGTCATGATAGAGGCTCAGCACCCTTGTGTGTTTGTTTGGTTTGCATGCATTTGAAATAGAAGTTGCACATTTGGTTCTTTGGGCCATCATGCATGGAAATGCGTGATTGGTGGCCCGAGAATCGAGGCGCATGCCCCCTTTGAGTCACAAATATGATAAGGGGCGTGATTGGTGTACACATTGTTGGAATTACATTGCCATGCAAGTTTTTGCCCTCTGCTACTGTGAGTTGCAGGTTCTGCAGACATTCAGTGCCGGCCGACAGTATTTAGTGCCGACCGGCAGTCTATTGATGGCCGATGGATGAATTTTGTGCCAGTGACTTCATGCTGATGCCGGTGGAAGTCCTACTTAGCCGATGATGTCCCTCAGTGTCCTGGGAGGCACTCCTGAGACTTTGGCAGTCTTCTGAGATGCAAAGCAGGAAAAACAGAGGCAATCTAAGCATGGCAGTGCAATTCCGAGCAAGTCCCGAGCATGCGTTGCATCCGGCCCTCATCTCGAGGCGGTTTACTGCTTTAATTAGATTAATTAATTTATTTGATTAATTTAGTTGGACTGTAATATTTTAATTAGTTTGCGTAGCTAATTAATCTGTATTATTCTTTTGGTCCCTCCGAGCGAGGGCATATTTGTAATAAGTGTGGGTGAGTGGTTTGTATGTCTTCCAACCCCCACTTCTTTCTTCCCTTTTATTTACTTGCTTTTAATGGTTAGTATTAGGGCACGTTTATTTTAGCATACCTTATGCAATGCATGCGTGCATCCATACATTTGTTTACATGCACCGGGCTCGGTACATCATACAAACTGCATCGTACTTTCAATTCCAAATTGAATACGTGATAGTTGTAGCATTTCACATGCCATGTCTAGGATAGCCGAGCCTACTCTAAACTGCATCTTTGCATGTGTTGCATTAGCCACTTAACATGAACTAGGACATGCATGATTGCTAACCAGTTTATTGTTTTGGCACGGAGTACGATGTAAGTGTCTATGCTTTAGCATCTCGCATGCGTGTGAATGTTAACATGACAGCATGTTTACCATGTGGCTAGTTGCTTATGTGATAAACTGTTTGAATGCCTGTGGGTGGAGGTTGGATTGCTTGAGTTGGAATAACTCATTGAAATCCGTATTTTAGCCTACTTGCGAGTAGCAAATTCCAAATCATTTTCAAAGAAAACGGATATGCAATGCTTATTTCCAAATTAGGCAATCTAGTCTATACTTGTTTGCTGCGCGCATAACATAGTAATTCTAGGCTAATAACCGGAATAAGAACACGTAACGTTTTCAAAATCGGATATCACGGTTAGTAGAGGCCGGTCTTCGGACCGGGCGAAAGGGGGTGCTCATAGCTGACCTTCCCCGATCGTACCCAAGCTTCCGAGCCAAGACTACTTTGGTGATGACGGACACGTGGCCTTCGGCACCGAGTCAGGGTTTCCTAAATTTCCCGTTTTAAAATATTTAGGTGGCGACTCTGTATCTGGCAAAGCAGTCCATGTTTGGCACTTCTTTTCAAAATCTGTTTTTCTCAAAACGATTTGCCAGAGTTGGACTCTTTGGTTCAGATTAAGAACCGTGACAATTTGAGTCCGAACTGTAGTGAACCCAATATGAACGGAACGGGACCTAACCCTCCCGGGATGCGTTCGGGGACGTCTACAGACATGAGGATGTTGAAAACAAAAAGAAAAGTGGAATTGCATTCAAAACCTCATCAAATGAAGAAGAACATGAAAACTCCAGTGAGGATGAAAGCTATGCCATATTTAGTAGAAACCTCAAAAAACACTTCAAGAAAAACAATTATGGAGGAAGAAGACCTTTTAAGAAAGAGTACAACAAAGATAACAAGAAGGAACATATTATTTGCTATGAGTGCAAAAATTCTGGACATATAAAGATGAATTGTCCAAAATTGAAAAATCATGGAAAAGACTACAAAAGGAACAAGAAGGCCATGGTAGCAGCATGGGGAGAAAGTGAAGATGAAAGCTCAAGTGATGAAGTTAAAAATGAAGTAGCCAACTTCTGTCTCATGGCTCTTGAAGATAAAGACTCTACTCAAGATGAGGTAACTACTCTTTATGAAGAACTTGAAAGTGCATTCCATGAACTACAAGATGAATTTAGAAAAGTTTGTGTCAAAAATAATGTGTTAAAAAAATCTGTTGCATCTTTATCTAGTAATGTTGAAGAATTAATGAAAGAAAACATTGTTTTGAAAAATGATTTTGATACCATTTCTAATGAGAAAACTACATTGAAAAACAATATTGATGATTTAACAAAATCACTTGAAAATTTTGTAAGAGGTAGAAATAATCTCAACATGCTTCTTGAAAATCAAAGATGTGTTTTCGATAAAGCGGGCATTGGATATGACTCTATTAAGAAACAAAAGAATCTCAATACAATTTTTGAAAAGACACCTCTCATGACACACCTTCATATTACTTGTCATTATTGTAGAAAGAAAAGGCTATTATATATCTTATTGTCCATTCAAAAAGAATATGAATGTGGGAATTAAAAAGATTTGGATTATTAAGGGATCTAACAAAACTAACCAAGAAGGACCTAAGAAACTATGGGTACCAAAAACCAACACGTGATTGTCATCTTGTAGGTTTGTTTTAAGTCCAAAGCTAAAGAAGGGAAGTGGTACCTTGATAGTGGATGTTCCAGACACATGATCGGAAATAAATCCTTCTTTACTAAACTATCATCGAAAGATGGAGGATTTGTTACTTTTGGAGACAACAAGAAAGGAAAAATCATCGGTATTTCTCCTAACCCTTCTATTGAAAATGTTTTACTTGTTGATGTACTTAAGCATAACCTACTTAGTATTAGTCAATTATGTGATAAAGGTAATCGAGTTATTTTTGATAAATCACGTTGCACAATTGAAAGCACAAATGATCATAAGTCTTTATTCGTTGGCAATCGCCATGATAATGTTTATGTTTTTCATCTCAATGATCTCTACTAGTGATGTTAAATGTTTATATGTTAATAATGAAAATAGTTGGTTATGGCACAGAAAACTTGGTCATGCTCATATGGATTTAATTGCCAAACTTTTGAGAAAGGATTTGGTCATTGGACTTCTAAAAATTAAATTTGAAAAAGATAATCTTTGTAGTGCTTGTTAACAAGGAAAACAAACTAAAACATCATTTAAATCCAAATCTCATATTTCCACTACTAGACCTTTACAACTATTGCATATGGATTTATTTGGTCCCTCAAGGACATCTAGTCTAGGTGGTAAACATTATTATCCTGTTATAGTTGATGATTATTCAAAATTTACATGGGTTATGTTTTTAACACACAAAGATGAAACATTTTCTTCTTTCACAAAACTCTGTCGTAGAATTTAAAATGAAAAAAGCTTTCTTATTACTAATATTCGAACCGACCATGATAGAGAACTTGAAAATGAGAAACTTGAATTGTTTTGTGATGAGCATGGTATTAGACATAATTTTTCAGCACCTAGAACCCCGCAACAAAATGGTGTAGTAGAAAGGAAGAATAGAACTTTAGAAGAGATGAGTAAAATAATGCTTTGCGAAAATAATCTTCCTAAATATTTTTGGGCCGAAGCCATTCACACCGCATGCTATATTTTAAATAGTGCATTGATTAGACCTATTCTCAAAAAGACTCCATATGAACTTTGGCATGTGTAGACACCCCATTTTTGACCGACCTTAAGGCTCAGACGTCACCGATTGAGCGCTCGGTGGTGTTGCATATCGTGCTCGTTCAGAAGTCTCAGAGTCGCGGCCGTGAGCCCTGCCTCCGGACTCCCGAACCCTCTTCTGTGCCTTGCCTTGGTTTGCGAACCAGACTCGGTTTTCTCTGTTTTCTTTCCTGAAGGGAGGGAGAGGTCCCATAGACCATCTCTCAGTGGCCGTGGGCTACATTTTGTGGCCGTAGGCCATTTTGCCCATTTCGGAGCCCGGTTCTTGATTTTCGGAGCCGTCAGGCCGTGTGCCTCGGTTCGGGACCACCCAACCATCTCCGATTCCTCCGGTTTTTGGCATGCATCTCATTTACTCCCTTTCGAGGGACACTGGGGTCTTAGATACCCACTTCGTGGCCGAATGCCACTTTCGGTGCTTAACGGCCTATTTTCGGGATCCCGAACTGCGCGTTTTGGCCCCCGAGCATTCGTTTTGCATCGGTTTTTGTTCATTTTTGGCAGGTACCTCTGTTTTATCACCAGGAAGATCACTGGAGGGTGGGAGGCCAGCAAATGTCTCAGCAACCAGTTATGCTCCTCCGGCGCCCCCCGGCGCCCGTTTTTCTCACTTCCGGGCTAATGTTGAACACCCTAGGGCCATTTTCTTCGAGCCAAAACCACATATTTGTGTTGTACACACATGGGAGGATCCTAAAAACACATGGCCGGCCAGTAACTCTAATTGACCCTTTTGAACCCCTTCTAAAAGTGGCTTGTTGTCTCTCTTGTTTCAGAATTGCCAATTTCCAACCATAGGGTCTTGTTGTACACACATGGGAGGACATCAATCTTTGGTGGCCGGCCAGAAATTTTCATTGACCCTTTTGACCCCTAGCCGGCCGGCCATAGGGGGTGGCCGGCCGGCCACCTGCAACAAACGTGGTTGGTCGGCCATGTTCCTTGGGGTGTGTGCCTTGTAGCTGTATAACTTTTTCTCCCAAAAGATCTGTATCCGGGGGGGACAGCTGGTGGAGGGAAGCTTGGTTCACTTTTTCCCTCCCTTTCTCCCCCCTTTTGGTCTTTATAACCAAGCTCCAAAACTTGATTTTAGGGTTGACAAAAAAAACCCTTAAGGCCTCTTGCATTGCCTCTCCCAATCTCTCTCATTTCAAGCTCCAAACTCCAAGTTCCAACTCCATTTCTTCATTACTACCAAGCATCACCACCACTACTCTATTTCCAGCAGCTAGGAGGGCTTTCCAGCAGCTAGAAGGCATCCATTCTTCAAGCAAAAGGCAGCCAAGACTTGTCTACAAGGGTAAGTCTCAATCTCCCTCTTTTGTAGCACTTTCTTGCCTCATTTCTTAAGCCTATTTGCTTACTGTTTTAGGCTCTGACCTTAACTGAAACTAGGTCTATTTTGAGCTATTCTTCATGTTTGTTCAAGGGCTCAACCCTGTTTGAGCCCTCTATGGCACACTTGTTTCAATATCCTCTTGTATGACAATATTTTGCATGAAATTTCTAGCCTAAGAGTGATCTGTTTTCGAGCATAATGTAAACTGTAAGAGGGCCTATTTTGAGCCCCTCTTCAACATTAAAGAAGGGCTCAATCCTGTTTGGGCCCTCTATCTTGCACTTGCTTCACAATTCCTCAAATTTACCGTAAATTTGCATGATTTGTTTGGCCTATATGTAAATTGTTTTGGAGCATGTCATGAACTGTGAGTAAGATTATTTTGTGTCCCTCTACAACATTTTAGAAGGGATCAACCTTTTTGGGGGTCTCCATGTTATACTTGTCATTATACCCCTCTTTGACCCCCATTTTTGCATGCTTTTTTAAGCTTATCTAGATTCTGTTTTCGGCCATCATCAGAACTGGAAAGAGTCATATTTTGATCTTCTTGACATATTTCATTAAGGGTCTTTGCTGGTTTGATGAATGTTTGGGGTACCTCATGTTATAGCCTTATGTATCCTAGTTCTTGCATGTCATTTTTAGCATGTTTGCATACTGATTTTGGGGATGTCATCTACTGTAAATGTTCATATTTTTAGTCCCTCATCAGTGTTGTAGAAGGGTACGTTTCCATTTAGGCATCGAATGTATCACTTGCTTCAATACCCCTCTTGCGGGGCCATTTTTGCATTCTTGCTTAATCCTATGTGTGCTTGCTGTTTAGCCCTTTTTATGACTGAAAAATTCTTGTCTTGGGGCTGTCTTGCTACTGTATTTTCATTCCATGTCTATATTGTGCATGTTTGGTGTAGCTATAGGCCATTTCGGGTGCCTAAATTCATGTTTCGGGGCCATTTCATGCATCGGGTGTACTTTCACCTCATTTCGGGGCTGTTTTCCCCCACATTTCAGTGCCAAAATTCATTCGCATGTTTGCATATCATTTCCATGCCATTTCATGCCTTACGGCCATCGCCTCGGTTTGCGCGCCCGTGTGCACGCATTTCGAGGCGCTTCATTTTCATCCGCCGGCCTCCCGTGTGAGTATGGTTGAGGCTCTCTCATGTTGGTGTAAGCCCATATTGCATCGCATATCTCATTTTAGTCCTGTTGCATTCCGTATGCCATTTTCTCGATTTGCGTGCCCGTGGGCACGCATTTCGAGACATCTCATTTTAGTCTCATTGCATATCATTTCCATGCCATTTCATGCCTTACGGCCATCGCCTCGGTTTGCGCGCCCGTGTGCACGTATTTCGAGGCGCTTCATTTTCATCCGTCGGCTTCTTATGTGAGTGTGGCTGAGGCTCACTCATGTCAGTGTAAGTCCATTTTGCATTCTGTATGTTATTTTAGTCTCATCGCATTGCGTATGCCATTGCCTCGGTTTGCGTGCCCGTGTGCACGCATTTCGAGACATCTCATTTTCATCTAACGGCCTCTTATGTGAGTGTGGCTGAGGCTCACTCATGTCAGTGTAAGTCCATTTTGCATTCTGTATGTCATTTTAGTCTCATCGCATTGCGTGTGCCATTGCCTCGGTTTGCGTGCCCGTGTGCACGCATTTCGAGGCATCTCATTTTCATCTATTGGCCTCCTATGTGAGTGTGGCTGAGGCCCTCTCATGTTGGTGTGAGCCCATATTGCATTGCGTGTGCCATTTTATCCGTGACATTGTGTATGCCCGGTTGTATATTACTTCGTATAGCGTGTATGCCATTCCATGACATTGTGTATGTTAGGATTGCATATTAGCTGCATTTCATGCATATCATGCATATTGCATCGTGTTCGGGATAGGAGTTAGCCCGGGCACAGGAAACGAGGCACGTTTCGTACTCCTAGTGACGGAACGGGTCTCAATTCCCAAGTCACCGACACTCCGGATTACCCATGATGGAGTTAGGTTTTGTTGTAGCATTTCTGCATTCATCCTATATTGAGTTGTGCAATCCGACTCCTCGGCCATCATGCATCGAGATGCGTGATTGGTGGTACGAGGATCGAGGCATGCATATATCTGTGAAATACATTGCTATGCCCCTTTCCTGCTCTCTGTTACAGCAAAATGAAGAATCAGCAACTTTTCGGAGTCTGGCACGCATTGCGAGAAACATTGCAAACAGAGGCTAAATTGGGCATCCCAATGGATTTCTGCGCAAAACAGCCCAAAACATGCATCACTTCATTATCCGGAGCGGAGTAGTCACAGTCCCTGGCTTGCATGCAGTTTACAGTCTTTCTTAGTTAATTTGTTAATTAATTAAGGATCTGTATATTTATTCGGACTGTATTATTGGGACTGTATTATTTATTCGGACCCTCTGTGCGAGGGCATAATTGTAATAAGTGTGGGTGAGTGTGATGTATGTCTTCCAACCCCACGTCTTTCTTCCCTTTTATTTACCCGCTTATGATGGTTAGATATAGGGCATATTTCAATTAGCATACAGTGTGACAGCATGTTTGCATCATTCATCTGTTTTGCACGCACCGGGCTTGGCGCATCATACAAACTGCATTTGTATTTCAATTCCAAATTGAATACGTGTTAGTTGTAGCATTCCACATACCATGTTTAGAATAGCCGAGCCTGCTATAGTTTGCATCTTTGCATGCGTTGCATTAGGCATTTCGGTATAATTAGGATCATGCATGATTTCTAATCGGTTTTCTGTTTTTGGCTCGGAGTACTTGGTGGGTTTTATGCTTTAGCATCCTTGCATGCGTGTGAGTGACTGCCATGATAGCATGCTTACCATGAGGCTACGTGCTTATGTGATATAACTGCCTTGAATGCCTGTGGGTGGAGGCTGAGTTACTTGGATTGGACAATTCATCAAATGTTTGTTTTAAGCCCACTAGACAGTGGCAAAATCATGTTTTCTAAGCCCACCCGAGGGTGGCAAATCCACGTCTTAGCCTACCTGCGGGTAGCACCATCAAACCATTTTTCAAAAACAAACATGAAATGTTTTGTTCCAATTCAGGCGGCCCAGTCTATACTTGTTTGCTGCGAGCATCACATAGTAACCTAGGCTAATAACCGGAATAAGAACACACAATGTTTTCAAAAATAGATATCATGGTTAATAGAGGCCGGTCTTTGACCGGGCGAGCGGGGGTGCTCACGAAGTGACCTTCCCCAATCGTACCCAAGTTCCCGAGCCGAGGCAACTTTGGTGATGACGGACACGTGGCCTTTGGCACCGAGTCAGGGTTTCCTAAATTTCCCATTTAAAAACATTTAGGTGGCGACTCTGTATCTGGCAAAGCAGTCCATGTTTGGCACTTCTTTCAAAAAATCTGTTTTCAAAACGATTTGCCGGATTTGGACTCTTTAGTTCAAGATTAAGAACCGTGACATTCGAGTCCTTGAACTGTAGTGACCCCAATATGAACGGAGCGGGACTTAACCCTCCCGGGGCGTTCGGGGACGTCTACAGTTTCTGGCGACTCTGCTGGGGATTTAGAGAACTTGACTCGAACTCATGATATCGGTTTTTGACTACACTTGTGTGTTTCTTTGCATTGCATTTGCATTGGTGCGCCTAGGACACCGTGTTTTCCATATGCCATTCCCGAACGATTTGCCGGAGGCTTGTCTTGTCAAGGCATGTCCATAAGGCTGATCGGCTCTGGGCTCTGACAGCATGGGAACACAAACCCCGGTTTTACCGGGGCACCCTTTTTGACCATTCGACCTAGTGCATATTCGGATCCATAGTGACCATTCCAAATTAGGACAGGTTACTTACCCGTTTATAGGTTGTTTGAAACCGCTGCGTGCGTAGTGAAACCCTAGCTCCTGACGAAATAGGACAGGGAAACCCTACCCCCAACATAGGGGTGTTTTGGCTCTCACTTATCTGTTATGTGCTTTAGAGTGCGTCTCTACAGGAATGCACGTATCAGTATATGAGTTTGGGCATCAGGCCTGCGGGCATCAGTCAGTATCTGAGAATCAGTTGTCTGCGGATATCCGATTCAGTTTTGGGGAATAGTGAAACAGGAACAGTGATCAGTGATTGAGGACAGTGTATTTTCAGCTCTTTAAACTGTGTGTTGTATGCCCGACTGTGGGTTGTGTGTATTTAATTTAAGCTGTTATGCTGCCCGTTTATCTGGTTATTTATTTCCTTTTCGCTTTATTATCTTTTTGCTAGGGGCAGTTTTTAGCACGATTGCTTCCGAACCAGCAGATACTCCCCAAGCACTTTGGACACGAGGTCGCCGACTCAATCGATCCGAGGATCTGGTTGACGGACATCCAGTGTTCCACTCCCTACCCCCAGTTGCCAGAAGAAGGCCAAGGAGGCGCAGTGTGTCAGAGCAGGGATTACCGGGACAGAGGGCTACTTTGACAGTAAACAGTCAAGTTGAGATTTCTGTGTCTGCCATAGAAGTACATTTACCGGTCATTCAGATGGAACAGCAGAATACATCAGTGGTAGAGGCGATGATGCGCCAGATGCAAGAGAGCATGAGACAGATGCAAGAGGATGCCATCCGCCAAGCGGAATTTTCTAAACAACAAGCCGCAGTCATGGCCCAGCAGGCCGAGCTGATCACTAGGCTGCAACAGCAGAATGCAGCATCTGCTTCACATCAGGCTCCTCCTCCACCAGCGGCTCCACTACCCGAGCAGGCACCTATTGGTCAGAACACCCTGCCAAACCCTCAGAATACCCTCCCGAACACCCAGAACACCCTACCCAATGTCCAAAATATCCAAGAGGACACCAACCTTCCAACGGGGCTGGCTCCGCCCCCGCTTCTGCCTCAACTGTCCAAGAATCTTACACCCAACCACCCGGACTCTCCATTCGAGTTCGAGGTAGATCATACAGCTCTAAAACTGAGTAAGTTGGAGAAGCTTTTCAAGAAATCGCAGGGGGTGAAGGCCATCCCAGACATCGAAGATGGGTACACCGACGTGGCCGTAACATTGCCAGACAGATTTAAGATGCCACAGATTGATCATTTTGATGGGTCAGGGGATCCTATGGTCCATCTCCGGCTATTTTCAGACATCTTGAGACCAATGGGCCTAACCCGAGCACAAAAGCTTTCTTTGTTTGGCAGAACTTTGTCGGGGGTGGCGGCCATCTGGTACGCAAAGTTAGAAGATGATGTGAAGAGAAATTGGGACGAGATGGCTGAGGCCTTCGTTGCGCAGTACTCGCACAATACACAGATCGAGATTACAACCCGTGATCTCGAAACGACGAGGCAGGAACCCAAGGAGTCTTTCTCCGATTTTGTAACTAGATGGAGGGCAAAGGCGTCGATGATGACCTTGAGGCCTACAGACAAAGACCAAATCCGGATGATTGTGCGCAATCTCCAACCAAAACTCATGCAGAAGATGATTGTACTCCCATTTCTAACTTTCTCAGATTTACGCGAGATGGGGGTACAGATCGAGGATGCAATGAAGCAAGGTCTGATCGACCAGGACCGAGAGCAGCCCCGAAGGACATTCAACCGCAATAACAACGCAGGCCTGAGTGGCGCTGCAAACACAAGGACTTTTGAGGTCGGTATGGTCACCATCACTCCCCCTTCCCAACCAAGGCCCGCAGCGGCCACACCCTTTTCCAGTACCTCCGGGAGCAGTACCCAAGCCCCGAGATTTCAACCCAGAGGCCAAAGAACCTTTACACCCCTCTACATGCCTTTGTCCAAGGCTCTCGGGGTGTTAATCAGAAAGAAGCATCTGACACCTTTAGAGCCGAGGCCACTGCCAAATCCACTCCATCCCTCTCATGACCCAGCAAAATACTGCGCGTATCACCAACAGCATGGTCATGACACCGACCGTTGCTATAGATTCCGTCATGAGATCCAGGATCTTATCGACAAGCAGGTGATCGCGCCTCCCGAAAAACCCAACGTCACAACAAATCCTCTTCCACCACACAACCAAGCCCCTCCTCCCAACAGAGTCAATTTCATCCAAACTGGGGTGGTGTCCTACGATCCTAGTATCTATATTACTCCCTCTCACCTACCCAAGCCGGAGGTGATCCTTCCTGTCTGCACTGACTTGTGCATGATGGACATCTCCACAACCCAATCTAAGCCAGTGGTGGTGACCACCGAAGATGGAACGGGGCAGGTTTCAGAGGAGAGCAGAATTGTTGAGTCTGGGATGGAACAGCCTGGGAATTATGCTCGAGCAGCCTATGATCCAAGCGAATACATCTTATCAGTGGGCCAGTCTAAGCTGAGTGTGGGGCTGCCAGAAAAAGCTGAACTGTGCATGATTCGGGGGGACAGACTTGAACAAGGGGCAGATGATCTGACAACAGTGGAAGGGGACTTTGCCAACTTCCAGTTCTTCAACGACCAAGAATCAGGGGATGCTGCAATCAACTGGTTCGACTATGAGGAGTCGGCAGAAGTTACCGGATGGTTAGATGACCAGCCAGACGTTGCAGAATTTCAATCAGAACAGGGCCCAGCAGGGGCGAGAGTATCAATGATGGCCGGAAGGGCCGAGGGTCAGAATCCACCGCCGGAGAGCGCCGGCGTTAAGAATTCCGCTCAGAATTTGGGGATTGTAAATACAGGGAATATTGAACAACCAGCTGTACTGACGCAGTTGGAACAACAAAGGTTTGACGATTCCAAGAGAATTAGAAAAGCTAAGGCCCATGTGGGGGTCGGAAGTGCTATGTGCACACGAACAGAAAATGTTGCGGGTATGAAGACTGAAGGTGCTGCGAGTACGATTATACCGGAGCCAGACAGATGTCTGTCGGCTGCCGACGGAATGTGGTGGGAAGACGATGACTTATGTCTTGCCCACACAGATGAAGACTGGCGAGGTAACCAACCAGATGATACCTGGTATATTGACGAGATTGCTCATATGACCAGAAGTGGGCGGTATTTCAAGCCCCAACATTTGGACCAACCTGAGGCATCTGGGAAAGACAAAGAAGCTGAGAAACAGAGAGAGAAACAGATTGAAAAAGAAGCTGTGCTCAAGCAATTGAAGAAGATACAAGCAGATATCTCCATCTGGGGACTGCTTATGGCATCAAGGGTGCACAGACAGGCCGTCCTATCTGCCATGGACAAGGGCAAACTCTCCATAGACACTATGCCAGAGCAGCTGGTTGGGCTGGTTTTTTCGGGAGGAGGTTCCCCGGCATTAACCTTTTCAGACAAGGAGTTACCGCCTGAGGGCACAAACCATAACAAACCTCTCTACGTCTCCGTGGAGTGTAGAGATAAATGGATACCGGTGGTACTTGTTGATACCGGGTCCGCCATCAATGTCTGCCCAGTCAGAACAGCATATGCAGTTGGGTTGAAGCCCGCAGACTTCACACCAACAACTCAGATGATCAAAGCTTACGATAATACGAGTAGGGAAGTGATGGGGATTGTCAAGATTCAAACCAAGGTTGGTCCAGGACAACACGACATCGAATTTCATGTCTTGGACGTTCCCGCAACCTTCAACTTACTCTTGGGGCGGCCGTGGCTGCACCAAGTAAAGGCAATCTCTTCCACTCTACATCAGATGGTGAAATACCCCTATGGAAAGGGAGTAGCCACTGTGTTCGGGAACTCATCAATCCATCCGCCTCCGGAGGTATCTACGCCGGTCCTAGAAATCGAGCATGGCACAGAAGATGTATTCTTATCAGGATTCACTTTGGCTGAGGCCCGGGTAGTACAGAATATTATGGCTGTGAATGAAGGTGTGTACGTCAGTGCTCAATCCGTCTACCTCATGAACAAGCTACAACATATTCCCGGGATGGGATTAGGAAGGAGCGGCAGGAAAGGGGTCGCAGCATCGGCCGAAGTGCCACACAACCCGCATACCTTTGGGCTGGGTTATCTGCCCACCAAAGAAGACTGGGTGAGGAAAGGAAAGGAAATGACCGGCAGAGCCAGAGCGAAGCAGGCTGGGAAACCTTTTGACCTAATACACAGGCCCATTCAGGGTACCCTGAACGGACGCTTCGTCCGGGAGGGGGAGGATTTTCCATTTTGCGGCTTCCCAGAGCCATGGTTAAACGCGGAGAAGAAGCGCGTACCAGGTTTCGAAATCTTCTTCGACCTGCAACTATCCGGGGATGACGTTGCCACAGAGCAGACAGACCCAACAACTGAGGTTGAGCAGAATAAGGCAGTGGATCCTGAGGGCACAGAATTTGAAATGGGGGTAGCGCTGGCATGTCTACTCTCTGATCCTCCGATCGACCAAGAGTGCTTGGGGGATAACTTCGTGGTTTCCATGATTGGGGATGAAACGGCTACGAGCCAACCAGCAGCTATCTTGGATGCATCAATCGCACCCTCTCTCATTTGGCAATACGAGGAGGGATTTTTGTCCAGCAGCACCGGGTCAGGTAGTGAGCCGAAATCTGATTCCACCGAGTCTTGTGAGTCGGAATCAGATTCCAGCTCGACTGAGTCTGAGTCTGGTACTCCTGGGGGTGTTAACCCGGATGCCACAGTCCTGTCTAGGTCGTCTTTTTCCTTTTCATTTGAGTCTGTTGTAACAGATGAATCAGACGATTTGGATGTGCTTAATGAGAATGAGGTGAATGTGGTTTCTGAGTATTTCTCTGTGCCCTTGATCTATTGCGTTAATTCAGACTTTCAAAACTTTGATGAAAACGACGAGGATGAAGTTCCTCCGGTTTTGCAACGTTTAATTGAGCAAGAGCAAGAGAGATTTGTTAAGCCATTAATGGATGAAATCACTACCATGAACATTGGTACTGAGGAGGACCCGCGGCTGGTCCAGATCGGGTCCACGTTGTCTTCGGAGGAACGCAAGCGCTTAGTCGCTTTATTAAAAGATTCAAAGATGTTTTCTCGCGTGGTCCTACGAAGATATGCCTGGAATCGATCCTGAGATTGTACAGCATCGGATCCCCTTGACCCCGAGGTCCGACCTGTCAAGCAGAAAACTCAGAAGGATCCGCCCGGATTGGGCTCTCAAGATTAAGGAAGAGGTCACCAAGCAAATCGACGCAGGCTTCCTGCTGGTATCTGAGTACCCGACTTGGTTGGCCAACATTGTTCCGGTGCCGAAGAAAGATGGCAGGATCCGGGTGTGTGTAGACTTCAGGGATTTGAACAGAGCTAGTCCGAAGGACGACTTCCCGTTACCGCACATCGATGAGTTGGTAGACTTCACAGCAGGGCATGCTTTGCTCTCATTCATGGATGGCTTCTCAGGATACAACCAGATAGTGATGGCACCAGAAGACTGGGAAAAGACTGCATTCACCACCCCGTGGGGGACATACTGCTATCAGGTAATGCCGTTTGGGCTGAAGAACGCTGGAGCTACTTATCAACGGGCCGCGACCACAATATTGCATGATATGATCCACAAAGAGGTTGAGGTGTATGTGGACGACATGATTGTCAAGTCCAAGGAAAGAGAGGGCCACTACACCGCCTTGCATAAGTTTTTCCAAAGGATCAGGGAATTCCGGTTGCGGCTAAACCCTCATAAATGTACATTTGGTGTTACGGCGGGAAAAATACTGGGGTTTCTGATTACACAAAGGGGCATCGAGGTCGACCCTTCCAAAATCAAGGCTGTCTTAGAAATGCCACCACCAAGGACTGAAAAGGAGGTGCGAGGCTTTCTGGGTAAAGTGCAATTCATAAGACGGTTTATCTCAAAATTAACCTTGACTTGTGAACCACTTTTTGGTCTCCTGAAGAAAGGAAAGAAGTTCCAATGGGACGGCCGATGTCAAGCTGCATTTGAACAGATTAAAGAGTATCTACAGAACCCGCCCGTGTTGTCACCGCCAGAACCAGGGAAACCGTTGATTTTGTATTTGTCAGTAACTGAAACTACAATGGGCTGCATGCTTGCGCAAGAATCAGAAGATAAGGTGGAAAAAGCCATCTATTATTTGAGCAAAAAGATGCTGGAGTATGAGACCCGATATACACCGCTGGAAAAGGCTTGCTTAGCTTTGGTATGGGCTACCAGGAAGCTGCGGCACTACCTGTTAGCTCACTCTGTAATGCTGGTTTCACGACTTGATCCCATCAAATATCTCTTCGAGAAACCAGCGCTTACGGGTAGGCTAGCTCGTTGGTTGCTGTTGCTCTCCGAATTTGATCTTACGTACGTGACACGCAAGTCAGTGAAAGGAA
Source organism: Camellia japonica (assembly GCA_030407325.1). Classification (NCBI taxonomy): domain Eukaryota; kingdom Viridiplantae; phylum Streptophyta; class Magnoliopsida; order Ericales; family Theaceae; genus Camellia; species Camellia japonica. The sequence goes on along the minus strand of JAPPVO010005746.1, from coordinate 2,333 downwards.
GAGCAGTGGCAGAGTTCCTTGCCGACCACCCGATTGAGGGGGATGAAGCAGTTGAGTACCTGTTCCCGGATGAATCAATTCTGCATATTGACGATGAAGCTTGGACGATGTACTTTGACGGAGCGTCAAATCAACATGGGTATGGGATAGGAGTGTTGCTGATAGCACCCGACAATTCCCGTATCCCTCTCGCCTTCAAACTCCGATTCAAAGTCTCGAACAATGAAGCAGAATATGAGGCGTGCATCGCTGGTCTAGAAGCAGCCCTGGAACTAGGGGCAAGACGGTTGGACGTCATTGGGGATTCGAACCTTGTTGTATCTCAAGCTAAAGGAGACTGGAAAGTAAAAGAGGAAAAGATGATGACGTATCACCAAACCTTGGATTTGCTTATTCCTCGGTTTGAGAAGCTAAGTTTTACTCATCTACTAAGAGAGAACAACAGGTTCGCAGATTCTTTAGCAACTCTATCATCTATGATAGACATCCCGCGTGGAGTCCGAATGCGTCCAGTCATCATTGACCAGAAATTCGCACCTGCCTATGAGTCGATTGCAGCGTTAGATGAAGTTCAGGACGAACACCCCTGGTATTACGACATCTGGAATTTCTTGGAGAAAGAAGCATACCTGCCAGGGGTAAATGCCAAAGACAAAAGGGCAATCAGAAGAATGGCAGTTCAGTTCATCATCTGCGGGGGTAAACTGTATAAACAGGGTCATCTGGGAATGCATAAATTGTGCGTTGATGCCGAAGAGTCAAAGCGTCTGATGGAAGCCATCCACGGGGGTGAATGTGGTGCACACATGAATGGGGTAATGTTGGCACGGAAGATCCTTAGACAAGGTTATTACTGGTCCACCATGGAGGAGGATTGTATTAGTTTCGTCCGGCGATGCCACAAATGTCAGATTCATGCAAATCGTATGAACATCCCGCCAACAAAGCTGTACAACATGACTTCGCCATGGCCGTTTTCAGTCTGGGGAATTGATGTAATCGGAGCTGTCACGCCAAAGGGGTCGAATGGGCATGAGTTCATCTTGGTAGCGATAGATTATTTCACAAAGTGGGTTGAGGCCCAATCTTATGCGGTGTTGAAGGCTTCGCACGTTGCAAAGTTTATCAGAAACAACATCATCTGTCGCTATGGGGTCCCAAACGAAATAATTTCAGACAATGGTTCCCACTTCAAGAAGGAGGTGATTGATTTGTTGGAGAAATACAATGTGGCTTTTCATAAGTCGTCTACCTACCGGCCGCAAACCAATGGAGCGGTTGAGGCCGCCAACAAGAATATCAAGCGCATACTGCAGAAGATGGTGGAAACCTACCGGGACTGGCCAGATAAGCTGCCGTTTGCTCTGTGGGGCTACAGGACTTCAATCAGAACTTCTACTGGGGCGACTCCGTACTCGTGGTTTATATGGGATGGAGGCCGTTCTACCTATTGAGATTGAGGTTCCGTCATTACGAGTATTGGCCGAGTGTCAAATAGCCGAGGCAGACTGGCAACAGAGCAGATTTGAGGAACTCATGCTCTTCGATGAAAGAAGGTTGAAAGCACTGTACCACATCCAAGGTTATCAATGCAGAATCGCCCGGGCTTTTAACAAGAAGGTTAAGTCCAGGAATTTGAAAGAAGGAGATTTGGTACTCAAAGACAACCGAGCTCCCATCCACAACCCAAGGGGCAAGTTCAGGCCCAATTGGACTGGTCCCTATGTTATCAAGGCAATCTGGTCAGGTGGAGCTGTGGTTCTGATGGATCTAGATGGCTTAGAGTTTTCCCAACCGATCAACATGGATAAGTTGAAGAAATACTACCCTTGAGAGGCTCGCTAGGCCGAAAACCCGAAAGGGCGACCTAGGCAAAACTCAGAGCACATAAAATTTGAAATTATAAAAACTGAGCTCGCAAGGTTGAAAACCCGCAAAGGGCGGCCTTGGCAAAAGTTAGAGCGCAAAAGGAGAGTGAAAATACCCGAGCGAACCTAAGCCTGAACTACGTAAGGCTTGATTCCCATCTTTGGGATACGTAGGCAGCTTCATCTTGAAGTTCAGCCACAATCTTTTCCCCGATCAACTTTGTCTATTTGATCATCTCAGTCATTTTTGTCCATTAGCATTTATCGTGATCTCCGGTACAGTGCTATTCAGACTAGGGGCAACTGTCCGTTGCAATGAAGTGCTGCAGTACCATTCAAACTAGGGGGAACTTTCCAGTTGCTAGGATCCGGGATTGTGCATCCCAGTGACAGATCTCAGGCGTGTCCAGTTCTCATCCATATCGAAAATAGTTTTGAAAAGTTTTAATAAAAGTTGACTTTGCT
>JAPPVO010005745.1:0-27829 GCA_030407325.1 Camellia japonica | reverse complement strand
AGAAGAAAAGATGAGAATCTACCACCAGACCTTGGACTTGCTAATTCCTCGGTTTGAGAAGCTGAACTTCGCTCATCTGCTAAGAGAGAACAATAGGTTCGCAGATGCACTAGCAACTCTATCTTCCATGATAGACATCCCTTTTGGAGTCTGGATGCGTCCGATCATCATTGACCAGAAATTTGTGTCAGCCTACGAGCTGCTTGCTGCCATAGAAGAGGTTCAAGATGAGAACCCCTGGTATTACGACGTCTGGAACTTCTTGGAAAAGGAAGCGTATCCACCAGGGGCAAATGCCAAAGATAAGAGGGCAATTAGAAGAATGGCTGCTCAGTTCATCGTCTACGGGGGTAAACTATACAAGAGAGGTCATCTAGAAATGCATAAGCTGTGCGTTGATGCCGAAGAATCAAGGCGCCTGATGGAGGCTATCCATGGAGGAGAGTGCGAAGCGCATATGAACGGGGTGATGCTAGCCCGGAAGATCCTTAGACAAGGTTATTACTGGTCCACCATAGAGGAGGATTGTATTGGCTTTGTCTAGCGATGTTACAAATGTCAGATTCATGCAAATCGCATGAACATCCCGCCGTCGAAGCTATACAACATGACTTCGCCATGGCCGTTTTCAGTCTGGAGGATTGATGTAATAGGGGCTGTCACTCTGAAAGGGTCCAATGGGCATGAGTTCATTCTGGTCGCGATAGACTATTTCACGAAGTGGGTTGAGGCCCAATCCTATGCGGTGTTGAAGGCTTCACATGTCGCCAAGTTCATCAGGAACAACATCATCTGTTGCTATGGGGTCCCGAACGAGATCATTTCAGATAATGGATCCCACTTCAAGAAGGAGGTGATTGACTTGTTAGACAACTACAACGTGGCTTTCCATATGTCATCTACATATCGGCCGCAGACCAATAGAGCAATTGAGGCCGCCAACAAGAACATCAAACACATTTTGCAGAAGATGGTGGAAACCTACCGGGACTGGCCAGATAAGTTGCCATTTGCTCTGTGGGGCTATCGGACTTCAATTCGAACTTCTACTGGGGCGACTCTGTATTCTTTGGTCTATGGGATGGAGGCCGTTCTGCCTATCGAAATTGAGGTTCCATCATTACGAGTACTGGCTGAGTGTCAGATAGCTGAGGCAGATTGGCAGCAGAGCAGATTTGAAGAACTCATGCTCTTTGACGAGAGAAAACTGAAAGCACTATACCATGTTCAGGGTTATCAACGCAAAATTGCAAGGGCTTTTGTCACGACCCAAACCCGCCCCTATAAGTTTAGCGCCGTAACCGGCCAGTAATCCGTGGATTACCTACGGCCTCTGAAGACATTAACCAATAATAAGGGGCTGCGGAAGCAAATACAGAAAGTAAACAAGGTCCAATGAGCTGTGATGACGTACATGGGACAGAAGATTCAAAACTTATTTATATACGTAAACATGCTAGTCGGGTACACCCATATGTACAAAATATTTATATAAGTACAACCCAAGATCCAACTTAGCAAAATAGGTACAAAGGACTAGCATGAGGTACAAAACTGCCATGGCATCGGACTTCAAGCGGAACCTCCTCGGGAGGCGCAACAATTGGCTGACCAAAAACAAAACAGAGGGCCATCAACTCTGGCCAGGGTCTTGTGCCGGCTCACCTACATATATAATATAAACTGTGAGCGAAAGCCTAGTGAATAATAACAGAGTAAAGGGTTTAATGAGTGATGTCCATCACAGAGTTAGAAATCAGAGTTTATATCAGAAACAGAATCTTATCACAGAAACAGAGTCTTATGCATATTCAGATTTCAAATCAGATATAGGTTCAGATACATACTCATATTCATATTCATATTCAGATTTTGCATAAGACCATATGTGGTACACCCATTAGCTATCAGATCAGGCAGGTCCGAAGACCACAACAGGTAGGTCCGAAGACCACAAACAAAGATGGTACCAACAACCATAAAGGTCCATATCTTGCGCGCAAGTAGCCATGGTATTGTTACCCCCAGGCAAGGGCCATAGGCCACGGTATTGTTACCCCCGGGCGAGGGCCATCGGCCACGGTATTGTTACCCCCGGGCGAGGGCCATCGGCCACGGTATTATTACCCCCTGGCGAGGGCCATCGGCCACGGTATTGTTACCCCCGGGCGAGGGCCATCGGAACTAAGGGTGCCACAAATACTTTTCAGAAAACTGGACATTCATTCATTCATTTCCAACATATCATAGCTTTTCAAGAACCAATCATTTTGTAACATAGTATACTGAAAATACATAACATTGAACATAACTTTACAAAGTTATTACTCACAGTGGGCGTTGATACAGGTAGGCGAAGTCAAAGGGGTCAAACAGATTGCGGCACGTGACCTACATAACACATCACGGATACACACTTTGAAACATGCACTTCAATTGTACAAAACTTACATCAACGATTCTCAGTGTGTACCTAACCCCTTACCCTTAGTATGGAGCCCTAAACATGACCTAGGAATGCCTAGGATGGAATGAGGGTGTAAAAATGCCTTAGAAAATGTTTTTCAAAAGTTGCTGAAAATAGGGGTCTCGCTCGAGCGAGGCTTTCTTCGCTCGAGCGGACATGCAGACAAAGGAGCTCCGCTCGAGCGTGGATTCCGTCGCTCGAGCGGACTGCGTGCTACAGTAAAAATGTTGGATGCTCAGATTTTACACTCGATGCTCGCTCGAGCGTGAGACACAGCTCTTCGCTCGAGCGTAGGTCCCTTCGCTCGAGCGTACGCCTGCGCGCACCGAGATGCTGAGAGCTTGAAATTTACGCTCGAGCCACCATTCCCTCGCTCGAGCGGATCTCAGAAGAAACGATGGTCGCTCGAGCGTAGAATCCTTCGCTCGAGCGTAGAAGCCAAATTCTGGAATTTCCAGATTTGCCTTCCAAGCTCAAACCAAGCACTCTCCAACCCAAAACTCAACCTCTTGGGCCCAAATTCTGGAAAAACACTTTAAACACATAGTACATCAAGTTTTAAAAGCCAATTTGTAAATTCAAGGGCCAAGAGTGAGTCAATTGGAGTACCATTTCCATAAATCTTCAAGAACAAAGCTTAAACCAACATGCAAGAATTCAAATGAACTCCAAAACTCCAAACCATGATCAAGTGGTCAATTTGGTGGAAAAACAAGATGAATACATGGATGATACTTAGGAAATGAACATGCATGTGGAGATTTGATACCAAACAACTTCAATTTCTATGAATATGCACATGCATGCATGTTACACTACCCAAATCAACAATTCCAAGCTAACTCTAGACTCTAACCTTCATTTGGCCAAGAAACATGCAAGAGCTAGTTCAATTACATAAGTGAGAGAGTGTATTCCTACCTTAAACCTTCAATTTCAAGTGTGTGAGCTCAATCTTGCAATTCTCCTACAATTCCTCTAGCAAACCATGTTGTAATCAATCTCCCCTCACCCTATCTCTCTCTAGCTGTTTGGAACAAGGGAATGGCTGAGGGGAATGTTTTGTTTGAGTGTAATTAGCTCAATACAAGTTGCCTACATGATCCACTAACAATGGCATATTGGTAATTAAACTAGATTCATTATTAAAACGTTAATTAATCCGATTTAAACATTCCAAATTGAATTTCAATTGAACCTACCATAAATTTACATAAAATCTAACTAGTCCAAAACACTAATCAATTTCGGAATCGGGCGCCGATAAGGCTTCCAATTTACAAATTAAAGTGTAAAACACGAACAGATATTTTGACACGAACAGATAGAAACACATAATCCATGCGATGCACATGCAAATTAATTCCAGATTTCCTCTTAATTATTATTAGGCTTAATTAAGTTTCAATTAGCGTTAATCAGGGTCGGGGTTATTACAGCTTTTAACAAGAAGGTTAAGTCCAGGAATTTGAAAGAAGGAGATTTGGTGCTCAAAGACAACAGAGCTCCCATCTACAACCCTAGGGGCAAGTTCAGACCTAATTGGACTGGCCCATACATCAGTAAGTCTATTTGGTCAGGTGGAGCTGTCTTTCTGATGGACCTAGATGGCCTAGAGTTCTCACAGCCGATCAACACGAACAAGTTGAAGAAATATTACCCCTGAGCGGCTCGCTAGGCCGAAAACCTGAAAGGGTGACCTAGGCAAAAGTTAGAGCATAGAAAATTTGAAATTATAAAAACTGAGCTCGCAAGGTTGAAAACCCGCAAAGGGCGGCCTTGGCAAAAGTTAGAGCGCAAAAGGAGAGCGTAAATACTCGAGTGAACCCAAGCCGAACTACGTAAGGCTTGATTCCCATCTTTGGGATACGTAGGCAACTTCATCCTGAAGTCCAGCCATAAATACTTCCCCGATCAACTTTGTCCATGTGATCATGCTTGGTCATCTTTGTCTATTCACCATTCAAAAGCTCGGTTGTAATCTCCGGTACAGTGCTATTAAGACTAGGGGCAACTTTCCAGTTGCTGGGATCCGGGGTTGTGCATCTTAATGACAAATCTCAAGCGTGTCCAATTCTGATCCATATCGAAAATGGTTTTGAAAAGTTTTAATAAAAGTTGATTTTGCTCAAATTAATCTTTTTACAACTTAGACCATTTTTGGACCAAACGGAAAATTTTTAGTACCCACAACCTTCAATTTTATTGATTTCAATACAAAGTTCTCCTGTTCTTGAATACAAATTGAAGTTGCTTTTCATTACATTCATAAAGGAAACTTGAAAGTTCTGATTAAAGCAAATAAATTCGGGGTATAGTCAGGTGTTCCTGCGTCCCTTCCCAAAGCTGGTTGAAGCCTCTGATGCCAAAGTGGGCCCTACCTGTGCCTCTTCATTGAGCCAATCTATACACTCATCAAAAAGGGTGTAGCTGAAAGTAGGAGTGGGGGCCAGAAGCTCTCTCGTCCTCCATGCCATGGCATACCGAGCTAGCTGCGTGCCTCGGACCGGAAATGTAGCATGGTACTCAATCCCTTCTTCGGGCAAGTCTGATCATATCCAAACTGACGCCGGAACCGGAATGAAAAATAGAAGACGCAGTGCGTCATGCCAATCACTGAATCCCAGGCTGACGGGTCATACTGTAACTCATTGCCGGCAGATTGAGCCAAGGACAGCGCCAAGCAATGCGGTTTGCGGACAAACGGCACATCCAGTCGTACCACCATCCCTCATCCGGGGCATCGACTAGACGTGGTCGGAGAAATAGCTGTGAGCTGAATACGTTGGACATGAGTCCACCACTCTCAGCTTGTCCATCAACCATACCTGGGGAGGGATGAAAAATGAGAGATTAAAGAATAGAGAGGTGTACGCTGAGAGAAAAAGGGTTTTGAGAGAAAAATCGAGCCTGAGGGTGGAGTGATGTGAGCAATGTATGTGAGATGGGGTGGGAAAAATTACCTGCAATAGTAGTGGACTCCCTACAAACCTAGCCGTCTCCTGGCAATGAAAAGCGTCTAAGCCCATCATTGTCTTGGCCAATGTCATAGCAATGCAGCTTTTGCCCTCTTTCAGGCCCTCGGCGACCTCAATCAAAAGAGTGCTAAACCCGCCGGAGCCCGGGACAAGCGAGAAATGGGATAGCAAGCATAAGCAGAGTGCATGTCATTGATAACCCTGCCAATAATGGTCGCTGCAGTCACCGACATAAGAAAACTGACGAACCAAGCTCGGAATGTCCATCTCTCCATCATGAATCAATGACCGAGTGTCATGCAAAGTAAGACCGCACATCCATCCTAGGGCTTGGACGTGGCCAAACCGGAGTTGAGGCAGGATTTCTTCATTACGCTCGGATTCCATCAAAGCTTGGAAATCCTCGTAAGTAGGACACATCTCTTGGCCGCAAAAGCTAAAGACGTGTGTTATCGGATTCCAAAATCTTGCAGCGGCATAGAGGAACGGAAACGCAGCGGGGTGCGACCCAACGTGAATAGTGCATTTATGCCGAAGCCCCTGAAATTCAGCTTTTCTGAGCCATCCAAGTTGGCAATCCAATTTGCCAGGTTTTGGACAAGGAACTCCTCCATTTGGTGCAAAAACAGTGTTGAAATGAGCAAAACTACGAAGCTGGGGCTTTTGTAGAAGATAAGATGTGAGTGGAAGACAAGTGTCAATATTTTGGAGGTTCTTACCATTTTTGGCCGGTCGACCACAAATAGTGCCGACCGACCATCATTTTTGGCCGATCGGCTAGTAATGTTAGCCGATGGCCAGTTCTTGTGGTCGATGACCTCTCCTTTTGGCCGATGGCCTTCCTCCTTGTTCCCTGAGCTGTTTATGTTTTGAACATGCTGAGAATTTGTAACTGGTTCCACTTACAATGCCTTTCGGTGATGATTTCGCGCCTATTACTTCAATTTGTTTATCGAGTTGTTGTACATTTGCTTATCGAGTTGTATTTTACACTCTTTAAGTCTTTGCTTTGCTTATCGAGTTGTATTTTCACTTGGTTAGCTTATCTAGTTCTTTGTTTTGATTATCGAGTTGTTTTTGTCGTTAATCGGTTCACTACCTGATTATTACGATGCAAGTGCTTAATTTTCAAACAAAAGTTCAATCTCATTTACATTGTTTTATAATGCGATGCGATGTATGGAATGTACAAATGTAACACTTTTTGAACAAAAAGCTTGTTTCATTCCATCATCTTTTCAAGTACATAGTTTTGAAGAAAATAAAACCTGCCTGCGGCAGTACAATATGCTCAAACTACCAGCAAAAAAAGAAAAGTAAAACAAAAAAAGAAAAGCAACAAAATGTCTGAACAAAGCAAGAAAAAGAGGAAAAGCAGCAAATGTCTAGATCAGCATCAGTCATCTCAAGCACGAGAGTCTGTCCTCGTCCTCTTCCTGGACGAAGGTCCAAGAGCATCGTCGCTGACTCCGTCATCTGAGTCCGAGCCCAAGCCATCTCCAGTCTCATCCACAGATGACTCTGCCTCCGCCTCAGACTCATCGTCGTCTGGAATCGGCGCCCATGAGCTGCTTCCAAGGTAAGTACGCCCGACTTTGGTGTGGGGGTGTACCGTGGTCCCTCTCCCTGCTCTCTCTGCTCCTCGAGCAGATACAGATGGTCCTGCTGGAGCGCCTCCTACAGCCAGTATCTGGAATGGAGCCTGAAAAGAACAATGGGAAAATGCATCAGTTATGCTACGCAAAGCAGAGTATGAATACCGAATACAGTGTATGGGTACAGTGTATGAATGCTGTGAGCAATGTATCAGTATAGAATACAGTGTATGAGTACAGTGTATGAATGTCGTGAGCAATGCTGCAAGCAATATATGAGTTACAGTGTGTCAGTGCCGTGAGGGCTGTGTATCAAGTGCCGTGTTGATAGTGTGATGCATCAAATTATGTATGAAACAGATTAGGCAGAGTTTGGGACTGCGGTTGAAAGAATTTACCGGGATATTGTAGATGGTCAATAAGTTGATGCACCACTGCAGCATCCCTACTGCTGAGGCCGTCAACTCTAGGGACTGTCGAGTGTACTCGACAGAAGCCTGCAAAAGTGTTGAAGTCATTTAGTTTTCTGCGGGATATCAAATGAATTGAAATGACTGTACAGAATACAAAGTCTAGTAGTACATACCGGGGTCGAGCTATAGACTCCGACAAGCTCATGATCAGTGGGAGGAGGAGCGAAAGGAATCTGATAAGTCTCCCCACCCTGCCCTCGGGATGTGATCATCGTAGGCAGTGCTGGCCACTCAGCTCCCCGCCCTCTCCGGGATCCACTCTTGCCTCGGGCCGGAGGTGCCCTCGGTGCCCCTGCTCCGGCCGCTGGCGCCGCAGGTCTCTCTCTCTTGACTCAGCAGGCACCAGTCAGAGATGACATCAGATAGGCCTGGATGAACTCGATGTAGTCACCCTCATCTCGAAAGCGCTCCGCATCCCAACCTATCGTGAAATCGACCATCTCCCATAGGGTGTACCTCTCTGTCTGCCTCATGGTCGTAGGAGGCAGCTTCGGGACTATCTGCTCCGGTAAGCCCAAGGTCTGGCGCAGGAAACGCTCGCCCAGGTACGAAGCCCGACAGATCGGGCCCTCTAGCAGAATCCTGAAACAGGCAGTCTCCTCAGCGCCCGCATACCGATCCCTCACCACGTCCGGCAACGAAGCCTAGGGCTGCCAAGTGATCTGTAAATGATACACAGTTCGTTACCTACTGATATTGAAAGAATAATGTAAAGCGAGGCTTAAATGAACTGTAAATTCTAAAATACCTCTGCGGCGGTGATGGTGTCGAAATATCGGTGGAAGAATATGAGAGGCTCATGTGGCCTCCGCTCGCATCTCACGTCGAAGCGGTGGGAGAATGGGACGCCAAGGGCGACCTCCTCATCTGGTACTGGGGTAAGCCTCGGGAAGTAGGCATATACCCACAACTACAAAGTGTAACAGGGCAAACATCAGTATGCTTATCAAATAAAGCAGAATTCAGAATAAAGCAGAAATCACAGAACCGTGTATTGTGCAGTATGTGAAGTGTATTGTGCAATATGTACAGTGTGTAAGGCAGATTATATGTGTGTTGTGTATGCAGTATACAACCAGTGTGAAGCAGACTGCATGTATGCAGTGTACAGTGCACAGATAATGTAAAGCAGAAATGTAAAACAAAAAAACAAGGTGTACCTCCCAAGCTCGCCAATAACCTCCGAGCAACTGTCCGCTGCAGCGAGAGGATGAGCTCATATATCTGTAGAGTGTGGCCAGGCCAATGCCGGCCCAGTCATAACGCCGGATCCGCGTCACGTCAACCAATGCACTCAGCAGACAAAGGGACACAGTGTTCACCCGGTCGGCGAAGAGAGTGGTCCCTAGCAAGAACATGAGGAAGCCGCGAGCATACTGCTCCTCCTCCTCCCGGGTCATAGGCGCCTAGATACGGAAGTGGTCCTCGAACCATGAGTACCTCACAAACCCTGGCCGGGCAAGAGGTGGCTGAGTGCCAAGCAAGTGTAGCTGAGCGGCGTCGCACTCGTCCATATTTGTATCAAAGGGGATCGGATCACCCCCTACTTCGATGCCTGTGAGCATGGAGAAGTCAAAGGGAGTCATCGTCATCTCCCCGGTGGCAGAAAGGTGGAAAGAGTTGGTGGTGTCCCACCACCTCTCCACCAAAGCAGCAAGAAAGGGCCTGCTCGCAGTGAGGCGCGAGAGTCTCATGTAGAAGGTCCCAAAGCCAGCCTCGTCGACAATGTGGCGGACCGCATCGGGCAGTTCCATATACCAACCACGAGCAACGACATTCCCATACCCCCGGAAGGCATGAGAATCTCCCTATGTTCAAAGACAAACAGTTGTGAAGCAATGTTAGAAATACAGTTTTGAAAAGCTTTCAGAATTGATGAAAATATAGTGCGTGTGCATGTGTTCAAGATTATACAGATGTCGGACGTGAGTGCGCCTACACATGAACTATAGCATATGATGTATCAGTGTGTTTGGGTTATTCAGTTGACAATGCAGTGTGTGTGCATGTGTTCAGGTTTATATAGATATCAGGTGTGGATGTGCTCGCAGTGAACTACACGTATGATGTATCAGTGTATCGGGTTTAAACATTTAAAGAACAGGATTGACTATTGCAGTTATATGTTATACATTGTGGGAAATGAAACAGAGGAAGAGTGTACCTCAGAAGCGCCATAGGACAGATGTGACTCCGGTTCGCGCAACAAAAGCTCTGGTGGTGCACCCCTCGCATGACTCTTGAACTGGCGGAGGCCATCAGGAGGCAACACATGTATCGCCGACCTGTAGGTCGCCGGGTCGAATGGTCGGACACTGAGAGGCAAGAGCTCGACCTCGGGGTCCATGTCCATCTCTGGGGGAGCCCCATCACCTGGAATGTCATCTGCCATCTCAAGAAAGGTGCGAAAATGGCCGAAAATGTGAAAAATGAGCAAGAATGTGAAAAGTCAACCCAAAAGTCAACCCCGAGAGGGTAAAAATTGGAGGAAAGGTCAGAGTCCGGAAAAAGGCACAAAGACCGAGGAAAAATTGGGGAAAACAAGCCCCAAGTGGTGAAAACCAAGGAAAAGTCACTGAAACCGAGTTTTGTTCGGTTCAAAGTGTGCGAAACGAGAAGGGTTTCACGAATCGAACGACGAAAAGGGCCCGAAAACCAAGGAAAAACGAGGATCGAAGGTTGGGAAATCACCTAGAGAGAGAGAGGAAGGATTTTCGAGTTAGGAGGAAGTGAAAATATAGGGTTTAAGGCCCTATATTTAAAGACCCGTGGCTAAATGTCAAAACTGCCCCGACACAGCCATTTTTGGCCGGTCGGCCATATTGTTGGCTGGTCGGCTAAATATTTGGCCGATGGTCTCATTTGATGGCCGATGGATGGCCGTTGGCCTCCCCTTGTGGCCGATGCACCTCCTACACCATTTTTTGGGTCAAATATGATGTTTGGGATCTCCATTCCTCAAGACAGTACAAGAAAATGCATTTTTGAAGCTTAACCGGCCTCCATTTTGACCTCGGACCGTGCCTTCTGTGTGCGATGCTCGAATACACACAAGGTGTATCCTTTTTCGTATCCTTTTGTATCTTGCGAGTTTCGCAAATCGCTTTAAATGTGTTGCATTACAATGTATTGTCATGTTTATAATAAGCGCGTAGTGGTTATACTTTGTTTCGTTCTTACATTTAACATGCTTCATCTTACTTTGTAGTTCCTCTTATTTCACACATTGTATGCGTTGTCGCGTATGCTTTACTTATATGTGTTCAAGTTCCTCTTATTTCACACATTGTATGCGTTGTCGCGTGTGCTTTACTTATATGTGTTCAAGTTCCTCTTATTTCACACATTGTACGCGTTGTCGCGTGTGCTTTACTTATATGTGTTCAAGTTCCTCTTATTTCACACATTGTATGCGTTGTCGCGTGTGCTTTACTTATATGTGTTCAAGTTCCTCTTATTTCACACATTGTACACGTTGTCGCGTGTGCTTTACTTATATGTGTTCAAGTTTCTCTTATTTCACACATTGTATGCGTTGTCGCGTGTGCTTTACTTACATGTGTTTGTGCCCTTTTTGCATTGTTATACTTGTTTCAAATTGCATTGTTATGCATCCCACGGTTTGCATTGTTATGCATGCCTTCCTAGCATTGTTATGCTTGTTTCAAATTGCATTGTTATGCATCCCACAGTTTGCATTGTCATGCATGCCTTCCTAGCATTGTTACGCTTGTTCCAAATCGCATTGTCATGTGTCACACTTAGGTTGCATCGTCATGCACCACTTCACCCGCGTTGTTACGTACTTTTTGCCTGCATTGCTATGCATGTTTCTAACAATATTATACCTGTTAAGTTTTCTTTCTTTTCCAGGCACGATATTGTATGTACGGTTCATTTGAAACTGGCACGACCAGACGAACCGGACATGTATTGTATTCTCCGCGTGAGATGTAACGAGAATGGTATAATTCTCTTACATCCTTTCTGCATGTAATGTAGTTAGATTTGTATATACCTGCTTAAGACTGTTGCATGTTTTGCTTCGTTACAGCTTTCTTTGCATGATCATAAGTTATGTTCGGCACCGTGCATGTCTTTTGCATCTTGCCCCCGCCTTCGGGCACATATCTTTATTGCCCTATATGCTTGTCTAAGTCTCTGGCCTTGTCGAAAATGGGTCATCTCTGGGCTTTGACATTTACTCCCGTCATTGTTATGACTTTTGAGTTATGTCAAAGAGGGGCAACTGTAAACACCCCATTTTTGACCGTCCTTAAGATTTGGACGTCATCGTTTGAACACTCGATGATCATCCATGCTCGTGTTCGTTTTGAGTTCTCGGAGGTCTCAGCCGCGCGCCTTGCCTCAAGATCTCTCAACTTGACTGTTTTATGCTTGGTTGTGGAACAAGCACTTGTGTTTTGCTTTTGAGGGAAGAGGGCGGCTTGTTGGCCATTTCCTCAACCCACCGACCAAGGCTTTGTGCCATCGACCCCTTTTTTCTTGCTATCGGCCAAAGTTGTTGGCCGGTCGGCACTTTTTATGGTCGGTCGGCCACGTTTGTTGGTCAATCGGCCATATTTTCTAGCCGACCCCTGCTCAACTGCTTTATGCAAATATTTTGTGCCAGCTGGCACAGCTAGCTCGCACAATTAACCCCCTCCCTACACGTGTATGGAGGGATTTGAGCCTTGTTTAGCTTCTCTTAGAAGCTTTGCAATTGAACTTCTATAAGAGGGGAGGCCCTCCTCCCTTCTCAGAGGTTCTGAAAATTAGGGTTAGAAAGTTGTATCTCTCTATCTCTCACTCTCTCTCTACTTTTTTTGTGTGTGTATTTGTGCTCTAAAGTGTGTTTTGTTCATACTTTTGCACTAAGACACCTAGTGTTATACCTTCCTTGTGTGCTGAGGCATCTTGAGATTGATTTTGGAGTTCTTGGTTGGGTTTTAACTCAGAAAAGTTGTTGGTATAGTGTTCTTGAAGGTGTTCTTCAAGGGTGAGTTAACTTGCTTTAGATACCCCATTTTGGCTAAAGCTTTTAGACCTATTTTCATATTGTTTTGGGCTTAGCTATAAACTGTAAAAAGTTCTGATTTTCTATCCTCAAGATGTTTGTTTAAGGTCTTTTTTTGGTTGGGGGTTGTCTACTTGGTCTTAGGCCTTGTTTGGCCTTGTTTTGTGCCTTTACTTTTGAGCTTTGGTATCATCTCATTTTGACCTTCTCACCACTAAAATCCAGAGGAGTTTTAGTGGTGGAGAAGTGGTTTTGAGGTCTTGAATAGGAGAGGGCCCCCCCTCTCCTTATGTCTCATATACTTGTGTTATTGGCTCATAATGTTAGCATGTTTGCATAGTATGTTTTGGCCCCATTTCAGCAAGTTTTTAGTGTTATTTTGGCATGATGTACCTCTGTTTTAAGTTGGTTTGATGGCCTTTTATATGCTTCATATACTTGCCTTGCAATCCTCTTATTTGCCTCAACATGCATCATGTTGTAACATGTCTTTCTAGCATGATTTTGGCTCGACTTCAAGAAGCTTTATCCATGTTTTGGTATGCTTGAGGTCTGATTTTGGTTGTCTTGGTCACCCGTGATTTTCTTTGTATAGCTACCATGCAATCTAGCTTGTAGGCTTTGAGTATTGAATCCTCTAGCATGCTCTACTTGGATCATTTCGGTGGTTTGGCATCACTTGTAATGTTATTTCAGTCCATATAGTATGCTCAAATACTTGCACATATCACTCCTTTAATGCTTTAAAGGGTTTGTGTTTTATGCTTCATGAATGTATCATTGCGTATGCCACCATGCTTAGGCCTTTGGGATGCCATATAAGTGGTTTTTTGGGTTCATTCTAACATGCCATAACTCTGATTTTATTGGCTTAAGTCATGCCATGCTTGATTGCAATAGGTGTAGTGCAATTGCCCCTTTTGGCCTTATGTGCTTCATGTTTTGTGCTCACCTTTCTAGCATGTTTTGGCCTCATCCCATGCATGTTCTAGCCTTGTTTTGGCCTGCCTTGGGACTGTTTTGGGTCACCTTGGTTCTTTGGGGCTTGGTTGATATGGCCATGGTTCAAGTCTCTTGGTTAGCTTTGAACTTTAAGTCCATTGGCATGCCTACCTTATGTTATGTGTTTGATTTGGCATCACTCTTAACATGATTTCAGAGCTTATGGTGTCACCATACTATCATGATTGTCACCCCTCGCTGATGTTTGGGTGTTGAGACCTTATGCCTTAACTCTTGGACCATTGCATGTGCATGCTCATTGTGCATTTCATTCTATCACTTCATCATTTTGACCACTGTTTTTGGTGTGGCTGAGGCCTATCCATCTTTAGTGTAAGTCCATGGATCATGCATTTGTGTATTGTTGTATGCTTATCGCATTGCATGTTGTTGCATCCTTATGGTTGGTGTCATTGTTGCATGCCTATCACTTTGTGTATTCCCATATCTAGGTTGCATTGTAGTGTTGCATACTTGGCATGCTCATGTTACATTAGCTTAGCTTGCATGCTTAGTTTGCATTGCATTTGGCATGCTTGTTACCTTAGCTTTGTGCATGCTTAGGTTGCATAGCATTTACATTTCCATGTTGCATTGTACTTGGCATACTCGCTTGCATTACATTGTGTTTGGTTGGGGTGTCAAACCAAACACGAGGAGCGAGGAACATTCGTACTTGAAGTGACAAAACGTACCTCAATCCTTAGTCGCCGATGCTCTTGATCCAACATGATAGAGTGTGAGGCCTTCATGTGTTTTGTGCATTCATTCCATATTGATTTGCACACTTGACCCCTTTGACCATCATGCATTGAAATGCGTGATTGGTGGTCCGAGGGTCGAGAGCCATACTCCCTTGAGTTCATAGCATGATAGGGAGGGTGGTGGTGCACACATTATCTTGTAAATGCCTTGCCATGCACTGTTTGTCCTCTGCTGCAGCAAAAACAAAATTCTGCAGGAAGATATGGCCGGTCGACCATCTTCAGTGCCGGCCAACTACCAAAATATGGCCGAGAGCCTTACAAATGGTCGATAACCATTTTCCAATGGCCGGTGAACCTATTGCTTGGCCGGTGACATCACACAGCTCTTAGAGAGTGGTTCAGAAACATCCTTGGGACTTGTGCAGTTTTCAGAGGAGCAAAACAGTGCAAACAGAGGCAACATGTGGCATGGCAACGGGTTTCCGAGCGAGGCGATCGAGCATGCATCATTCAATCATTCCAAGGTGGAGCTGCGGTGGCCTCCTTTTGTAGTTGATTTGTTGTGTAATTAGTTAATTAGTTGATTTATATTATTCTTTGGGACCCTCCGTCGAGAAGGCGAATTTGTAATAAGTGTGTGTGCGTGTGTGAATGTCTTCCAACCTCATGTCTTTCTCCCTTTTATTTACCAGCTTATGATGGTTAGTTTAGGGCATTTTTCAATTAGCATCCTTATGCTCGCATGTTTGCATCATTCATCTGTATTGCATGTACCGGGCTCGGCGCATCATACTAACTGCATTGTATTTCAATTCAAAGTTAAATACATGATTATCAAGCTGCATCTCACATGCCATCTTAGAATAGCCGAGCCTATTTCTAGTTGCATTTCGCATGTGTTGCATTAGCCATCTGAACATAGCTAGGATCATGCATTGATTTCTAACTAGCTACTATTTTGGCTCGGAGTACATTGTGAGTGTATACGCTTTAGCATACTGCATGTGTGTTAATGTTGCCATGACAGCATGCTTGCCATGAGGCTATTTGCTTATGTGATATAATTCCATGAATGCCTGTGGGTGAAGGTTGGATTACTTGAATTGGAATAATTCATTGAAATCCGTGTTTTAGCCTACTTGCGAGTAGCAAACTTCAAACAGTTTTCAAACAAACGGATATGCAATGCTTTGTTCCAAATTAGGTGATCTAGTCTATACTTGTGTGTTTGTGCATTACATAGTAATTCTAGGCTAATAACCGGAATAAGAACGCATGTGTTTTCAAAAATAAGATATCATGTTAGTAAAGGCCGATCCTTTGATCGGGCGAGCGAGGATGCTCATAGATGACCTTCCCCATCGTACCCAAGTTCCCGAGCCGAGGCAACTTTGGTGATGACGAATACGTGGCCTTAGGCACGAGTAAGGGTTTCCTAAATTCTCCCAAAAATAAATATTTAGGTGGCGACTCTGTATCTGGCAAAGCAGTCCATGTTTGGCACTTCTTTACAAAAATCAGTTTTCCAAAACGATTTGCCGGATTTGGACTCTTTGGTGATTTATCAATCTCACATCGCACATTGTGAGATCAGATTAAGAACCGTGACTATTTGAGTCCGAACTGTAGCATGAGGCCCCTCGGGGCGCGTCTACAGTGCTGAGCTGAACAATTCATCAACTCTTTCGGCCAAGAAAAATTACCTCGGTTAGGAGACCATTGCCCCCGGTCCACAATAATCCACAAATCACAACAAAATTTCTAAGTGCAGAATTCAAATTCCTTTCCTTTGTATTCACATTTCATAAATCGTTGATGCAACTAAAAGAATTACATTAAAGAGTGGTGGGGTATGACTGCCTTCCGCAAAAATTACATTGAAAGTTTAAACTAAAAATAATACAATTTCAAATTGGCCGCATTCCAAGGCCGAGGCATGGCTTTACTGTCCAGATCCTCTAGGTGGTACACCCCTTTGCCCACCAGACTAGTTATCTTGTAAGGCCCTTTCCAGTTTGCCCTTAGTTTTCCTTCGCTTGGCACTAGAGTGTTGCCTATCACCTTTCTTAGAACCTAATCCCCAACCTTGATTTGTCTGGGGTGAACTGTTTTGTTATACTTCTTAGACAGTTCTTGTTGGTATGTTGTGACATGGATCAGTGCCTTTTCTCGGCGTTCTTCTGTAAGGTCCAACTCTAGGGCGATGGCTTCGTCGTTCAAGTCTGGCTCAAAATTTTCACTATAGATGGTGGGCATGCCGATCTCTAGTGGGATAACTGTCTCCATGCCATATGCTAAAGTAAAAGGCTTCTCCCCAGTGTAGCGTCTCGGTGTTGTTTAGTAAGCCCAGAGGACATTTAGAAGCTCTTCGGTCCATTTTCCTTTGGCCTTTTTCTAGCCTCTTCTTTAACACATCCAGAATGGTCTTATTTGACGCCTCAGCTTGGCCATTCGATTGAGGATAAGCCGGCATTGAGTTGTAGAATTCCATCTTCAACTCTTCACAGAACCCTCTGAACAACCTTCCATTAAATTGGGTGCCATTTGAGGGTTTGGTGGGGCTTTTTTGAGCCAACTTATGGCTTCTGGCTTTTAAAAAGTTATTTTGGACTGTTTGGTTAAACTTATTTCAAACATAACAACTTATTTTAAGTCAAAAAAGCTGATTCTAAGAAGCTGCTCACCCCTTGCTTCTGATTATCAGCTTTTGCTGTAGACATGTTAATTCAAGGTTATACTCTTAGATTTTTTTATTTTTTATTTTTTTAAAATAGAAAAAGACACAAATGGACTATAAAATATTATTATTATTTTTATGAGAAATGTAGACAAATAGTGAATAATAAAAAATAAAAGTTAACTAAAAAAGCTACTTCATAGCTTATTTAACAAACACTATTTAGCAACTTAAATCTATAATCCAATAGTTATACCAAACAGATTAACAACTTCTGATTAAAGTCATAATCTATAATCTGTTAAGCTATTATGATCTGTTTTAACAGCTACACCAAACAGGACCATTGTCAAAGATCAAAGCCTTGGGGACTCCAAACCGCGTTATCACATTCTGCCAAACAAATTTCTTCACATCCTTTTCTTTGATTGTTTCCAAGGGCTCCGCTTCGACCTATTTGGTGAAGTAGTCTGCCGCCACAATGAAGAATTTGTGGTTTCCTGGCGCGGTTAGGAATGGTCCCACTATGTCAAGGCCCCACATTGCGAACGACCAAGGGCTTGTGAGAGGAAAAAATTCTCTGCCAACTGGTGAATTTGGTGGGCGAAATTTTGGCACTTATGGCATTTTTTCACATACTTCTGTGCGTCGGCTTGCATGCAAGGCCACCAATATCTATATGAAATAGCACGGTAAGCCAGGGATGTTCCCCCAATGTGGCTTCCGCACATTCCTTCATGGATTTCAAACAGAAAGGCGTTGACCCTGTTCAGATTGAAGTATGGACTGGTAAAGGACTTCTTATACAGGGCGGTGGATAGAAAGATCCAAAACCGCTCAGACTTCATTTGGATCTTGTTTGCCTCTTTCTTGTCAGTCGGTAGATTCTTTCTTTTAGGAAAAGGATAATAGGGTCCATCCAAGAAGGACCTAGCTCAGCGTATAGAACTTCCATCTGCTCTAAGTTCTCTATACTGGGTCTTGGGAGGAATTCAATCAGGATAGGGTTGGGGGTTGATTTGTCAGCCATGGAAGCCAAACCGACCAACTCATCTACCTGACCATTGTCTTCTCGGCCGATTTGTTGAACTCATATGGCTTGGGATTTTTTGATCTGCTCTCTCACTAGAGTTTGGTATTTGGCCATTTTATCATCTTTGGCTTTGTATTCTCCAGACACTTGGTTTACAACGAGTTGGGAGTCGCTGTAGACCATTAGCTCGGATACTTGCAGTCGGAGTGCACTTTTCAACCCGGCTAGTAGTGCTTCGTATTCGGCCTCATTATTGGATGCAGGGAACCCAAGCGCGATGGAATGTTTGATGGTTAGTCCATCTGGTGAGATCAAAGCCACGTCGAGCCCGGTTCCATGTCTGTTTAAAGCTCTATTAACAAAAAGTTTCCACATTTCGTCGATAAAAAACTTCTAACATTCTGCGACGTCTTGAGACTTTTGAAGGACCAATTGTTCCGGGTTACTTGGCTATTTTTGCGTCAAGTCCGCTGTTGTTGATTACAACTTGCATGACTTCATCCCCCCCTAGCGATGCGGCATTAGATCCAACAGGTTGTCCTGTTATTCCCAAATCCATCAGCGCATTGTGAAGAGGTGGTTGTTCTTCGAGTGATGGATTTGTGCTCTAGCGCGCAAATTCCACGTCGCCTTCCATAATTGGCTCATTAAGGAGGTTGACTTGGACGAAAGTGGGAGTTGGTTGTGTAATTTTCGTGACACCCACCCCTCTCAGCTCGATTGCATCAGTAAGATCCACCGGGCAAACCGAGTGAGTCCCAGGTGAAAATTCTACAACGAAGTCGGCCAAAGCTTGGGCCTAACGGCGGTTCTTGGTTGAAACTTGACGTCGAATTGTCCCCACTTGACTGCCCACTTTAGGATTCGACCAGAGAAGTTTGCCCGCTCAAACAAGGCTTCCAAAGGGAACTTGGTCAGCACCACAATCGTGTGAGCATGAAAATAATGTGCCAACTTCCTTGAGGCCATCATTAGTGGTAAGGTGAGTTTCTCGAGCGGCAGATATCTCAACTCTATCAGGAGCAAGGTTTTGCTCATGTAGAAGATCGGTAAGTGTTGTATGCCTTCTGCTCTTACCAACACTGCGCTGACCGTATGTCGAAAAACTGCTAAATAGAGGTAGAGCTCTTCGCCCTCTTTTGGTGTGACAAGAAGTGGAGTGGAGGATAGGTATGTCTTGAGTTCGGCCAACGCCTTGTCGCATTCTTTGTCCCATGAAAACTTTGACTTAAAGGCTTAAAAGAAAGGGTGACAACAATTTGATGATCGGCTTATGAATTGGTTAAGTGCGACTGCCATCCCGGTAAGATGTTGCACATCCTTTGCTGAGTTGGGATGCTTTAATTCTTATATGGATTTGATTTGAGAGGGATCCGTCTCGATCCCACGGTTAATGACCAAAAAACCCAAGAACTTCCCTAACCCCACGCTGAAGGCGCACTTTGATATGTTCAGACGCAACTTGTGTTGCTTAAGAATGGCGTACATCTCTGCCAAGTCGGCTAAGTGGTCAGTCTCACATTTACTCTTCACGACCATGTCGTCGATATAGGCTTCCATCGTTCGGCCGAGCAAAGAAGCGAACATCTTCGTGACTATCCTCTAAAAGGTTGCTCCAGCATTCTTTAACCCGAAGGACATAACTCTATAACAGAACAATCCTCTTGGGGTCGTCAAAGAAGTGATTTCTTGGTCGGACTCATGCATGGCAATTTGGTGGTGGCTGCGGTAGGTGTCTAGGAAACTGAGCCGGTTGTGCTTGGCTGTTAGGTCTACCAATTGGTCAATTCTAGGCAAGGGAAAACTGTCTTTAGGGTAAGCTTGGTTGACCGTCTTGTAATCGACACAAACTCATCATTTTTCATTCTTCTTTGGCACAATGACAGTGTTGGAAACCAACTGTGGGTAGTGTACTTCCCAGATAGCCCTCGCTTCAAGCAGGTTCTTTACCTCTTCCGCCACTACCTCGGCGTGATAAAGTGTTGATCTCTGTGTTCTTTGAATGACCGGTCGGGCAACAAGGAAAACATTGAATTGGTGCCAAATGAAGTTTGGATCGACGCCAAGCATGTCGTAAGGCATCCATGCAAACACTTCGATGTTTGTCACTAAGAAATTGACCATCTCCAATAGTTCTTGCGCGGTAAGGGTGGATCCCAGCAGAAAAAACTTCTCAGGATCCTTTTTGTTGATCCTTTTTGTTGATCCTTTCCTCCACCAAATCTTCAACTGCCTTTTCCTCGGCTTTGGTACCCACATCGTCCAGGTCACTTTGGTTTTCCGGTCCTTCGATCATTTGTGTGAAACCTTTGGCAGCTCGGCTTCCGTTCACTGCTACAAAATACTGCTTGGCCATAACTTGATCGCCCCAAACTTCTTCTATTGTCCTAGTAGCTGAAGGGAACCTCATGACTTGGTGGTAAGTAGATGTCATCACTTGCATGGCATAAAACCATCATCTGCCCAGGATCAAGTTGTACGTGGAGGACATCTTCAACACCTAGAATTCCACTTGCTTGACGACTGACCCCGCTTTGACCGGTAGGATGATCTTTCCTATCGGCCACTCTAGTTGCGAGTTAAAGCCAACCACTGGTGAGGTCATTGGGGCCAAGTCCTTGTCATTTAGATTGAGTTGCTTGAAGGCATCATAATACATTATCTCAACCGAGCTACCCTGGCCGATTAAAATTCGTCTAATGTCAAAGTCCTTCACGTGAAGCGTGACCACCAGTGCATCATTGTGCGGTGTCTAAACGAGCTCAAGATCTCTACTTGAAAAGCTGAGGACATCTTTCACCTCGGTTTTGCCTTTCTTGACGGCTGGGTGGGCCGACATAATTTCCTTCATATGCTCCGCGTTCTTGATCATCCCCCGGAGCTCGCATACCTGCGTTGGCTTGACGATTCCATAGATCACATTGATCACAACTTGGGGAGATGCTTCTAAGGCAACCAAACTGTTAGCCTTAGATTGAGCATGGGGCGCGGCCTTGGTGCCCCCATCAATGTAGCGATCTAGGGGACTGGCAGCCACTAACTCCTATAGATGCTGCTTCAAAGGGACGCAATCTTCCATGCGGTGACCTCGTTCATCATGGTAGGTGCATCGGTATCATGGATTGAAGCCTCTCTGTGCATGACCCAACTTAGTCGGAAACTAGACGCATGCCTCGTCACGGATCTCACTAAGGATATGATAGATTGGGATCTTCAAAACCGTAGTGATGTCGATTCGGGCGTTCAACTTTCTTTTTGCGTCTTTCGTGACATCACGGGGGTAGGCAGCTCGATCGTTGTGTTGACCCTTACCTTGATTGTTGCGGTTAGCACCGCGATCTGATTCTCTTTCGCGATTGTTCGGATTGTTTACCTCTTGTCCGACTGCGTGGACTTTTCCGGCCACCCTTCTGTCTGCTGCTACCGGATTCGGCTTCGCGGTAGCTGCGGTCACATCATCCTCAACTCGAATGTGCTCGTTGATACGTTACATTAGCAACTCCATGGTAGTTGGTTGACTCATGGTAAACGAGTCCAACAGTCTATGTCCAACTAGGAGACTGCGCTTGTATCGGGTGATTGCCAGGTTGGTCGGGCAATCAAGAATTTCATTGAAGGTTTCCTAATACTTGGCGTTGTACGCCTTTAGTGAGTCGCTGGATTCCATCTTGATGCTCAGCAGGTGGTCGACCTCTTTGGGTGTTTGGGTGTTGGTTTTGAATCAGGTTACGAACGCCTCCGCCAACTGCTGCCACCTTTTGATACTTTCCTTTAACAGTCTCTCAAACCATTTTAGGCCCAACTCACCCAAACTTGACGGGAAAATAAGGCACATAAGTGCGTCGTTTCGCCTGTAGCCAACCATGACTTGCCGAAAGTGGCTCACGTGCATGTACGAATTGGTTTTTTTGTCATAGAGCGTAAGCTTGGGTTGTTGGAAGCTCGCCGGGAGCGGTGTGGTTTCTATCTTAAGGGAAAAAGGGGTGGTGCTTAGCCTCGCTAAGTCCCTATCCAATGGTATATGTACAGTTGGGCACACCGGCAGCATTACGACCTCTTCGGTGGTGCGTCCTCCGTGGGACAACCACTGCAATGCCGGCACCCTCTGCGCCTCTTGTCGGCGCACTCGCTCTTCCAAGATATCCCTTAAGTCCTCTAAACGGGCAGAGTAAGAATATCTCGACGTCATCGACGGATGTGAGGGACGGTAGCTACTATCTCGTGCGTAAGACTTCTCCACCAGCGGGTCAGAATCACCAACCTTATAGTTTCTAGTGATGGAAAAAGAAGGCGTCTTCCGTTGGTTCTAGCTGTCTGAACGGCGGGATTGGGCACGCTCACCGTGGTTACCCACTCCAGCAATGCCCTTCCCCTTGACTTTCCGCTTCAGCGCCTCCATCTCCGTCGCCATCCTTCAAATGATGGCATCTTGATCTTTGAGTTTGTGCTCCAGGCACCGAGTGTACGACTCTCTTCACCGCCGGTGCCGTCTAGACTTTGTGAGTGGTCAGTGCTTATCTTGCGCGCTTATCTTGCGCATCTCTAGGGAGCCTTCTAGAGGAAGTCTCCATGCCCACCATGGTCGGAACAGCGAGTGGGCCATCTCTCCTCCAAACTAACTTCAAGGTGATGTCGTCAATGATGGATAGTGGAATGTCGTCGTTGTTTGCCATGAAAGATAGTTGGAAAAGCTTGGAGGATAAGGTTTTGTCTATCAAAGGTTCCCACAGACGGCGCCAATTATACAGGGAGGAAATATTCGCCGCTCTCTATACTCGTCGTGTCCAAGGTTTGCTTCTTCCTAAATGACCTGAGAACACAAAGATGGTAAGCTACCTGGCGGTGTGCTACCGGAAAAAGCCTTCGACGGTCAAGTTAGCACACTTAGAGAGGGGAAGAGAGAAAGAGAGACAAAAGGGTAGGTAGCTCTGATAACCATATGTTCCAGACCTGTACATGGATACGCAGCACCGTTTATATAGCTTCTGCGCGTTCCTCTCTATCTATTCTCCTTCTGACGCATGGATATGTTCCCCTCTTACATTCCTCCACGTGTAGGTGCAAATACTGCCAAACACCAAATGACAAAACCGCCAAATGGTATTGACGTATATGGGCGGAGGAACCTCCTTCCCATAG
Organism: Camellia japonica; assembly: GCA_030407325.1. Taxonomy (NCBI): domain Eukaryota; kingdom Viridiplantae; phylum Streptophyta; class Magnoliopsida; order Ericales; family Theaceae; genus Camellia; species Camellia japonica. Next base: position 4,741 of record JAPPVO010005745.1, on the reverse strand, counting down.
CTTTACTACGCCACGTTGCACTTCATACCGAGTTGTGTTCAGCGTGGCGCCATGCCCTTCCCTTAGGACCGCGCTACCTGGCTGGTCTCTTCGGTTGAACCCGAACGAGGGCTTCAACCGAGCTCCACAGTTACGACCGAGCTCCCGCTCGGTCTGGTCTCCTGAGGACAAATTTCGTCCAACTCAGCAGAACGCACATCTCTACTGGGCTAGTAACCCGAAGTTGTCCCAACTTGACGGGACTAAGTCTCTGATCCAACGTGTTCCCAATGTCTGATCGAGTAAAGACCCTAACTCCAGCCCAAACTAGCTCAGCCCATTATCAAGTCATAAATCTCCCTCTTAGAATCCTAAGACCAACTAATAACTTCTCTTTTGATACTGTCATTGAAGCTCCGGTCACTTCCAGTCGCTTATGTGGCCTAATGAAAACTTGACACATGTTTTTTGAATTGTGTAAAATTAACGAAGAGATGGCATTATCTTACCTTTCTATTCTTTGTCCTCTCTCTCCTCATTTACTATGCCACTCTTGCTCTTCTCTATCTTTCTCTTATTTATTTTTTATTCGCTTTCTGCTTCTTCCTTCTATCTCCTCTCTCCATTAATTTTTTACAAAGTCAGCCATGGGAACAAGATCATACAGCGAACCCATCATAAATTGCTTTTGTAGCACTGTTTCTAATTGAACACCAAAGCACTGTTTCTTTCAAATTTAGAGTTACAAACTTACAATGTCAGTCATGGGAAGAAATTATTTTGTTGTTCTCAAGTTCTCTCTTTTTCTTTTTCTTTTTTTCTTTTTGCCTGATAACACTAATAGAAAACTGTACAATCTTCCATTCTGACAATGCATAATATGAATTACAAATTGCAAAATTTGAAGAAAAAAAATTAGAAAAAAAATTGCAAAATTATTCCAAATATCCCACCAAAGAGATTTGATGGGTGAAATAAAAAAGATAGTGTTGTGAGTTGTGAACTGATTGTTGGTCTTGATGTGAATAGGGGAGGGGGAGATGATGGTGGTGGTGGCGGCGGCTATGGAGTCAGTTGTGGTAGGTAGTGATGAAGAATCCATTGAGTTTTTTGGTGTAATAGCGATGGGCAAACAGTGAGGTTGGTGTTGATGCTGGTTGTTCTTAGCAGAGAGACAGTAAGAGATTAAGAAAGGAGAAGGTAGCAATGGTGAAATGTAACGAGATCTCTGTTTTCTTTTTTAAAATAGGAGAGATGAGAGAGAGGAGGGAGGAGAGAGGAAAAAAGAGAACATCATGATGTGGAAGAGAAGGGAAAAACAAAGTAAAGAACGGCGTCATCTCCGTTATTTGTTTATCCAACTTAAAAACATGCGAAAGTTTGTCATTGGACCACGTCAACGACCGTAAGCGACCAGAGCATAATAGACCGCAGCAAAACCGTGCCCCATAATGGAGCATGTGATGTAACATGGACAGATGGGTTGCTAGTTTTGCACTATTTAGATTTGTAAACTCTCTCTGTTTATCAGTAAGAGTGGTTTATTACATTTGTTTAGTTAATCTTAGAGTTCTACACTCTACATATGAAAGAAAGAACCTTTGCGGCATTTCCCTTTTCGCTACAAACATGTGTTTGAATTATAAGCTCGATCAAGCGCACCGCTCTCGTTCGGTTGGAAATCAAAATCTCAAATCTCACAAGGCTATCAATTGTTTTTGCAAACATAAATCAAGAACAGAACATGCATGTTCCATAAATATTTCACCATTGAACTGACTATCATGAAGGTTAGAGGAAAATTTTGAATTCTTTTTGTTATGAATGTTTGTCTTATATAGACTTAGTTTTATTTCTTTTGATAGAGTAATTTTTTTTTGTTTATTTTTATTCTTCTTATAAAAGATGTGTATTAAATTTCATGATATATCTATCTTTTCTGGTTATAATATCACTCAATTATTAAAAAAAAAAAAAAAAAAAAATTGACTATCATGAAAGAAAGAAACAATGTTGTGTTAATTAAACACTCTCTTCCCGTTTAAATCCTTCTTGATGAGGACTACGATTTTAAATAATATTGAGGTCTATACTAGTTTTGGTCGCAGATTCGCAGTAGGATGGTATTGGGAGTATTGAATATTATATCCAAAATTGAGTGGTGTGATCAAGATTGATCCTAACTTTTTGAAATCTCAAGGCAAACTTAAAAAATTAAAGCCCAGCTCTAACTTTTCAACAATATATGAAGGTCCAGCTCTCACCCAGACAGACACACAAAAATGAAAGCCCAGCTCTCTCTCTCTCTCTCTCTCTCTCTCTCTCTCACACACACACACACACACACACAAAATAGAGTTTAATTTTTGTAATAAAATAAATTTTAATTTTTTAATTTTATTAATCTAAACAATGATTTTGATTATTCCTTCACAATAGTAAACGATGATTTTGTTTGCAATATTTTTTTAACAAATCAAACCTGCGGATAAAGATTATGATACAATTATTATGCTATTCTAATTATAATTTATTTTCACAATAATTATTATAGGGAAAATTATTTATAAGTCCTATTAGGAAGACTTATGTTACATATGGTTCTACTAAAAAACTTATGTTTCCATAAGTCCTGTAGGAAGTTTGTTGACACATTTATCCTCAATATTAGTTGTTAATATCATAAATAATAGTAAAACCATATATAGGAAATTGAATGTTACCATAGATCATATCTACATAAACGTAACGTGACACCTACATAAACGTAACGTGACACCTATGATTTATGGTAACATGCAATTTCCTAGACCATATCTACATAAACATAACGTAACGTGACACCTACATAAACGTAACGTGACACCTATGATCTATGGCAACATTCAATTTCTTATATAGGAAATTGAATGTTACTGTAACAACCACTGCTGGAAAATCCATTTTTAAACGCCGCGGAAAGTACTAAAAACGTCGCTAATTCTTTTTGTGACGTTTAGTACCAAACGCCGATGACGCGGCCGTCGCTATAACTTTATGACGTTTGGAAAACGTCGTTATATTAGTATAGGCGGCGTTTTTAAAAACGCCGCCAAATGTCTTGCTAACTGTACTATGACGTCACTATGACATTTAGCGACGTTTTTTAAAACGCCGTCATAGACATTTATACATTTTAAAAATTTAGCCGTTGGGGTGGGATATAGTGACGTTTTTTAAACGCCGCCATAGCCTTTTTTAAAATTTTTAAATTTTGTTAATTTTATATGGTTGAACAAAAAAAAAAAATACCTGTCAAACAATTATTAAGAACTAATAATTGATGTTTATTAAAAAAATAAATAAACTAAGCGTGAAAACAAAATTAAAAATAAGAAACAATGCATTGCATACCTAGGAATAGCAACAATTCAGACTTTAAATACATCAATTAAAATCGAAATGGTCAAGAAGTGTAATTTGCCCAAAAAAATTAAAAAGGAATAGAAAGCACACTCCTGTAAAAGGCAAAATGAATCAGAGAAGCCACCAAAAATATTATCAACCCAAATATTAGTAAGATACACTCTGGACATTTATATTCAGAGATTTCAATATCTATATTCACAACGGCGCATTCTATGTTGCATGTCATATTATTATTTCCACACAAATAGTGTACCTTTTGCGAGTAAAATCAATAGTAGAAGGTGCCAAAAGCAAGGACCTGGGTTATCAGTAGGGAGAGAACAAATGACTAACATGTGATATAAATTTTGTTTCCTATGAAAACAATAACATGTGATATAAAATACAGAACAAATGAATCACAGTACTAAATTAAGGTAGACTAGGAGAAAGAGTAGGTTTTGCCATCTTGAGCTCTCCACAGTCACTAATATAAACAGTCTTGAGAGGCTTGTTCCAGATTGCGCGGGCAGTTTTGGCTCTTTCATCTCCAAGAAACTGTGCCAAATCATTGTATTGGCGGATCCTTTCCCCAGGTCTGTATGTGGGGATTGAAGCTATTGTTGTCACAACATCCAACCCTGATTTCCAATCCAACAAGGAGAGGAAATGGATTAATTTCATGTAAAATAGTAAGACGAAAAAAAGAATGGTTACGTTTCAGTTCCTAGATCAATTGCAATTGCAGTGAAAACAAAATAATATAAAATATTCAAGTTCCTCAATAATAAATTGTTGATCACCATCTCATCTAAAAGCTTGGTGATCAACAATTTAACATGGCATTAAAGCAGACAATAGACCATGGGTTCAAAATTCACTACCTACCCAATAGTTATAATCCTTGTACATGTTTGATCCAGTCACGGAGAGTCTAACCACACATGAGAGGAAATCAATATAAAGTTGTCCCCTCTTTAATAGTTTAAACTTTTAGATGAGTTCGTGGACAATGATTTAACACTAAACTCTTGGTGAAAACACAAGAAGACTTTTACAAGTAGTACGGCCAGAAAAGATCAGCAAATTTTGGAACCCATACGGCAAGTGGGATTGACAAAGAGCACATATTCATGAGCACAAACAATTTGATGGAAATGTAAGCTTGATACTACCTATAAGATTATGGAAGATGGGAGAATGATGATGAAGCATGAAGAATTATGTGTTGCAAAGTCATCAAAATCAGAATGAAATAGCTGATGCATTCTTTTCCTTTCAATCAGTATCATGAAACTTACATTCAAAGTCCAACAACACAATACGGCAATCATACAACAAACTGAACAACCCAACAATTAAATAAGAAAGACCC
>JAPPVO010005744.1:0-25773 GCA_030407325.1 Camellia japonica | reverse complement strand
CAAGAGTGACCCCAAATGAGGGGGGGGGGGGAGGGGGAAACTTTTGGGACTTGAATTATTGGCACTACTTTATTGATAAGATATATAGTTTTGGATAGCATAAGAATGCGATTGTGAGATTTGTATGGAACCTTCATTTACTGACTTTGGAAGTTCATGACAAGTAATTGTGACTAGAGGATAGTAAAGATTTTGTTGTAGGGTGAACAATTTGTTGTTATGAAGAGTTTTGAAAATAAAATGAGATAGAAGTTAAACCTATTGAAGGTGGTATGGCCTAGTTGAGACTTTAGTGATCATTAGAATATACTAAGCTTAAACACGAGGTATGGCCTGATTGAAGTCAATGCCATGATATTAACTCTAAAGTTGAAACACGACCCCACACCACACCACACCAATGTTATGATGTCCCACAAGGTCAAACCTGAATTCAATATCTTCTATAACACAAACTTACTCAATGACAAATATTCACATCGTTAATAAATAAATTAATTCATATTATAATAAAATCCCTCCAAACGAAATTCAATATACACCTCTCACCAAAATAATATGACGCCTCTATTACAAAATTCTAACAAAATCATACTTTTAGTACTTTAATCCAATCACTACTAAAGCTGCTCCACCCCTGAAAAATAATTTCGCCACAAAACACAATGAAATAAAATTAAAATGAGAAATCAACCTCTATCAAGTAAAACTAAACATTAAGCTTAAATACACCAAACTTAAACCCATTGACAATACTAAAGTAACGCACCAACAACAAAATTCTCACCACCCTCGTAAGGAAACTATTAAATACCTCAAAATCCAAACTACTCTTATACACTAGGAGTCAAATACACAAGGATGACCTCAATGACCATGCTAGATTAACACACTAGTGATCCAAAATCTCCCCACACCCACAGTACACAAAAACCAAGACCAAGCCTCTAAGTTAACCATTAAGAAAGAATTTCTTACCAGAAAATTATAATTACTCGCACTCACCGGCAACTAACTTGGCGTAGGAAATTAATTAAAGGCAATGAATAACTAAAGTCAACCTGTTACTCCCATCCACAAGACCATTGCACCCCAAATCACTTAACAACCTAATCACAATAATAACTAAGATTTAACTCCCTTAATTAATCAGGTCATAATATCGTGATACTAACTACCAATTCAACCAAACATAAAAGACTTATAAAGGAAGGCTAGCCCAACTAATTTTCACATTAATAGATAGGTCCACAACCTTGTTTAGCAACACTTACCACCTCATTTCTTAAAATCAAAACCCAACTTTTATAATCTTAAAAAAGTAATCCAAAAATAACATGGTGCATCAAAATTTTAGCAGAAACAGGTACAAGTCACAACCCAATAATGTCACCAAAGTTTTCACAAAAACATCACTAAAATTTTAATGAAGAAGAAAAATTGAATTATATCAAATAATGAACCACAAAGAGAAAACTTAATGAGTTAAACAACCCAAAAACTTCATTAAAAGAAGAAGAAAAAATTACGGCTTAATTGAATTAATGGGTTGGAGAGACTTAATGAGTTAATGAGTTAAAACTTAATGAGTTAAACAACCCAAAAACTTAATGAGTTTTCTCTCTCTCTCTCTCTCTCTCTCTCTCTCTCTCTCTCTCTCTTACAAGAAAACTTAATGAGTTAAACAACCCAAAAACTTCACTTGATGAATAAGAAAACCCAAAAACCAAAAGAAAGATAAATAAATATCACAAAACCCATAAAGAAAAATAGAAGTTTTCGACTCATGAGCTCGAAGAATTGAAACCAAGAAATGAAGACCTTTGAAAAACCTAAGATGATCGGTGAACCCAATCAACTACGGCTTCTGTGGATCATAAATATATATAGAAAGAAATCATGTATGTGTTTACTGCAATTTGAGGAAATTAAACCAAAAGCAAGCTAAGCAGGAAATTAAAACTGAATAAATCATATAAACACTAGAGCAAGAGTGAGAAATTGGAAAAGAGAGAGAGAAAGAGAGACCCCGAACCTGTTTGTATTGCGGCGGTGACGATGTTGATTTGCGGTGGTGGTGGTGGCAGTGGCGATGTGCGACGTACTGTGAGCAACAATGGTAAGCAACCGCGGTGAAGTAAGGTTTGGTGGTGACTGATTGTGTGTGCGTGTAAGAGAGAGAGAGAGAGAGAGAGGGGAAGAGAAAAACCCCTATTTGTATTCCAAAGTTACTGAGAATAACCTAGGCGCAAATCTCAATTGTTTCCCACTTAAATTTTGTATACCTTTGGCAACTAAATTCGTTGTTTGTCACCAAAGGTTAATTTGTAATGACTAATTTATTTAGTAGTCAAACACTTAACTAATGATAACCAAAATTTTAGTCGCCAAAAGTGATAATTTGCCGACTAATTTTATTTTGGTTGGAAAAGTTTAGTATATCACGACTAAATCTGTTTTAGTCACCAAAACTACATATTCGCAGACCAATTTTTTGGTCTCCAAAGAGTAACAATAAAATTATGGCTGTTATTTGGCGACTAAATTTCTTTTGGTCGACAAAAACTAGTATACCATGACTAAAACAAATCTTAGTAGCCTAAAAACTAGACTAACGCCAACTATTATTATTTTTAGTCGCCAATAGATAATATACCTCGACTAAAAAAAATTTTGTAGCTAAATCCTAAACCAACGCCGACCAATATAATTTTTAGTTGTCAAAAATTACACTTTTGACGACTAAATTTCTTTTAGTCGCCAAAAGTGTAATTTGTTGTAGTGGAATAGGAATGTTCCATACAGTCTTGCCGAAAAATTATTCTTTTATTTTTAAATAATTTTCTATTCAATATTAGTATTATTTGATTGATCTTGAGGAGTATATTCCAAAAATATAAATTTTATAACAAACATATATTGTGGGGACATAATTTCTAAGTGCCAACACGTGGCCAAGGTGACGCCGAAGTGTCAGCCGAGGTGCCACGTGTCCTAATCATGATGCCGAGGTGATTTCGGCTAGGCCGAGGTTATCTTCGAAGATATCGGAGTCCGGGATAAGCGGATAAAGGACAAGAGTCCTGGATTGAATGGGACTTCAGTTTGGGTAAAGATAAGACTCTTAGAGAGTTTATCCTAATCCTACTAGGAGTCCAAGATTAGCAGTAATCCTGAGTCCATTGAAGCTAGGCTTCTATTGGGACTAGGATTGTGTTGATTATAAAAGGGAGGCATCTCCACATGGTCTAAGGTACGCAATTTATATTTTGAATAGTGAGTTAAGCACTTGATCTTTCTTTGAGAAATAACTGACTTGATCATCGGAGTGCTCCCTGGTGGACGAACCACCGCTGGAATCTCTTCTTTCTGTTGCAGGTCATTCAGGCACCATCTATTCCGCCAGTGCTCTCCAGTTGAATACTAAGTGGGTAGTGTGGTTAGAAATTCACTCACACAATTTGGCGCCGTCTGTGGAAAAGAAATGAGAATAGATGGCCAACGACGGACAGAAAGAGAAGATTGGGGATGACACTCCTACTGGGAGTGGGAAACTTGTTGACCTTGACGTCGAAAAAGACAACTGCAACGAAGAGACTCATGATCAGAATCACGGAGGAAAGGATGTCGGCCAGGAAGGCGACGTACCAAAGAAAATGGACCAAAGCGGGTATTATAACGAGGATGGTCTTCAGGTATAGAAGGATAGGTGCCTACGGAGGGACGATGAGGTAAAAGGAATGGCGAACAAATTGGCGGACCTACAAACGGTCGTCAATTTCATGATGCAAAACAACGTCATGTAGCCTCATGCAGCCATCGTTCCCGCTGCAGAACACGCCAATTCCAGCGGCCAATGCCCAGAAGGGAGGGCAGAAAACAATCCCTGCAGTCCCCCAACACACCAAGAGCGAAAAACACTCTCACCGGCCTTCAAGGGAAGTCAGGCGAGGAGAGTCAAGAAGGGAAGAATCTCGAAGGACACATCACACCAAAGAAGCAAACCCTAAAGAACATCGGCATGTTCAAAGGCAGGAGTTGTGCTTTGATGCAACTAATGGAGAAAGGTCGAAAAGGGCTCATAACGAAGCTGAGAGTAGTACACCTAAAAGGCTGAAGTCAGGAGATAGCCAAGCTCTTAGTCGGACCAAGGAGGACCTAAGGGATTACCTATAGAGGAGGCAACAAGATGCCAAGGTAACCTCCCTGGTCAAGCCAAGAACGCCATTTTCAGTAGAGTTTGACAAATTCAAAGCCCCGAAGAGGTTTAGCATGCTGAGATTCCAGATCTACGACGGGAAGTCGGACCCTAACTTTCACGTCGGTTTGTACCTGAACTCGATGGCGTTATACACCGGGAATGAGCCGTTGTTTTGCAAGGTGTTCCCCTTATCCTTCGGAGAAATTGCATCAGACTAGTTTCACAAGTTGCCAAAAGGAACTGTGAAAACCTAGGAAGGCCTGGCCGAGATGTTTGTGGCCAAGTTTGTGACAAACAAGCTATAGCCGTTAAGGGTAGACGCCCTGATGGCTCTGAAAATTGGCAAGGACGAAAGCCTAAGAGCCTATGCCAAAAGGTATTATGAGGTATTCAATCGAATACCCAAGTGTAACCAAGAGGTAGTGATCGTGTCTGTAGACACCCCATTTTTGACCGACCTTAAGACTCAGACGTTACCGATTGAGCGCTCGGTGATGTTGCATATTGTGCTCGTTCAGAAGTCTCAGAGTCTCGGCCGTGAGCCTTGCCTCCGGACTTCCGGGCTTTTCTATGCTTTGCCTCGATTTGCGAACCAGGCTCGGTTTTCTCTGTTTCTTTTCCCTGAGGGAAGGAGAGGTCTTGTAGATCATCTCTCAGTGGCCGTGGGCTACATTTCATGGTCGTAGGCCATTTTGGCCATTTCGGAGCCCGGTTCCCGATTTTCGGAGCCGTCAGGCCGAGTGCCTCGGTTCGGGACCGCCTAACCACCTCCGTTTGCCCCGGTTCTTGGCATACATCTTATTTCCTCCCTTTTAAGGGACACTGTGGTCCGAGAGACCAGCTTCGTGGTCGAATACCACTCCCGGTGCTTAACAGTCGATTTTCGGGGCCTCGGACTGCGCGTTTCGGCCCCCGAACCTTCATTTTGCATCGGTTTTCGTTCATTTTTGGCAGGGACCTCTGTTTCATCACCAGGGAGGTCGTAGAAGGGTGGGAGGCCAGTAATTGTTCCAGCAACCAGTTATATTCCATTTTCGCCCTCCGACGCCCGTTTTTCTCACTTCAAAGCCAATGTTGACCACCCTTGGGCCATTTTCTTGCACCCTAAACCCTATATTTGTGATGTACACATCTGGGAGGCCACCAATATGTGGTGGCCGGCCAGTAATTCCCTTGGACTCTTTTGAACCCCTTTGAAAAATGGGTTGTTCTCTCTCCTGGTTCACAGTTGCCAATTTTCAACCACAGGGTTGTGTTGAGGACACATGGGAGGCCACTAATATGGCATGGCCGGCCACTAACCACACTTGACCCTTTTGACCCTTGGCCGGCTGGCCATGGGGAGGGCCGGCCGGCCACCCAAACCCTAGCAAACTGGCCGGCCAGCTTCCTTGCATCCTGTTCACTTCAAATATACACTTTTTTTCCCCCCAGATTCTGCATCCGGGGGGACTTTTTTTGGAGGGAAACTTGGAGGCATTTTTCCTCCCTTTTTTCCCCCTCTTTCTCCCCCTCTTTGGCCTATATAACCAGCCTCCAGCTCTGGTTTTTGGGGTTGGAAAAAACACCTTTGAGCCCCTTGCATTGTATCTCTCTCCCTCTACACTTCCAAGCCTCAAAACCTCCTAAGTCCTATACCCTTTTCTACACCACCACCTAGCACCACACCACCATTCCATTCCAGCAGCTAGGAGGGTCTTCTCAGAGGCTAGGAGGCAGCCTTTCTTGGTCCAAGAGGCAGCAAAGGATTGGTCTTCAAGGGTGAGTTGATTTCTCCCTCTTTTGAGCTCATTTTTGCACTAATTCTTAGCCCTTCTTGCTTATACTTTTGAGTTCCGGCCATAACTGAAAGTGACATTTTTTTGAGCTCTATTTCATCTTTCATTAAGGGTCTCTCACTGTTTGAGGCCCCCATTTGGTACTTACTTCATTATCCCTCTTATATGCCATTTCCTTGCATGTTGTTTTTGGCTTATATGTAAACTGTTTTGAAGCATGTAGTAAACTGTGAAGTTTCTTATTTTGAGCCCTTCTTCAACATTGTTGAAGGAATTATCACTGTTTGGGGCCTCCTATATCACTTGCTTTGTTATCCATATTTCAGCCCCATTTTTGCATGATTTATTAGCCTATTGAGCTTCTGTTTTTGGACCTTGGTCCGAACTGAAAATGGCCTTTTTTTGACCCCCTATATATGTTTCATAAAGGGTCTATTGCTGTTTGAGGCACCCTTTGTATACTTTGTGTTTAATCTCCTTTTAGGCCTCATTTCTTGCATTGCATTTTGAGTATAGTTTTACACTGTTTTGGGCTCGGACATTAACTGTAAAAAGTCATATTTTGGCCCCTCTTCAACATTGTTGAAGGGCCCTTACCTTTTTGGGATCAGCATATATCAGTTGCTTCTTTATCTCCATTTTGGCCCTTATTTTGCATAGCATTTTGAGCATACTTGTATCTGTTTTTGGGATTTGTCATAAGCTTTAAAACATCATATTTTTGGCCCCTCTTCAATAGTGTAGAAGGCCCCTTTTCTGTTCGGGGCCAGCATCTGTGAGTTGCTTCAATATCTTGCTTTTGGGGCCATTTTTGTATGCTAGTTTAGCCCCATTTGCGTTCGCTGTTTGGCCTCACTTAAAACTGTAAACATGCTTTTTTTGGGGCTGCCTTGCTTCTGTCTTTACACTTCATGTTCCAATATTGCATGCATTGCATAGCTATAGGCCATTTCATGCGCCAAATTTCATGTTTCGGGAGTCGTTTCATGCATCGGGTACCATTTTACCATGTTTCGGGGCTGTTTTGCATCTCATTTTGCCTCTGAAATTTGTATGTTAGTATGCCATATTCCATGCTCTGCCATGTCATGTTAGAGTGGCATTCGTGCCTTAGGGACGGTCCTCGGTTTGCGTGCACGTGTGCACGCATTTCGAGTGTCTCATTTTCATCTAATGGCCTCTTGTGTGAGTGTGGCTGAGGTCCACTCATGTTAGTGTAAGTCCATTATGCATTGTGTATGCCATTTCATTCCATAGCATTGTGTATGCTAGGCTGTATGTTAGCGCATTGTGTATGCCATGTTACCTCGTGCATCGTGTATGCCATTTCATAGCATGTTGCATGTTAGGTTGTATCTTAGTTGCATTTCATGCATATCATGCATATCATGCATATTGCATTGTGTTCGGGATAGGAGTTAGCCCGAGCACGGGAAACAAGATACGTTCCGTACTCCAAGTGACGGAACGTGTCTCAATTCCCTAGTCACCGACACTCCGGATCATCCATGATAGAGTTAGGTTTTGTTGTGTTTTCATGTGCATTCATTCCATATTGAATTGTGCAAATCGACTCCTCGGCTATCATGCATCGAGATGCGTGATTGGTGGCACGAGGATCGAGGCATGCATACATTTGTGAAAATACATTGCTATGCCCCTTTCCTGCTCTCTGTTGCAGCAAAATCAAGAATCAGCAGCCTTCCGAGGCTTGGCACGCTTTCCAAGAACAATTGCAAAACAGAGGCTAATTGGGGCATCCCAGTGGATTTCCGCGCAAGGCAGCCTAAGCATACATCATTCATCAGAATCAAGGCAGTCCCTGGCTTGCATGCTAGTTTATTATTTTCTTAGTTAATTTGTAAATTGATTAGGAATTTGTACACATTTTGGACTGTAATATTCTTTTATTCGGGACTGTATATTTATTAGGACCCTCTGCGCGAGGGCATAATTGTAATAAGTGTGCGTGAGTGTGATGTATGTCTTCCAACCCCACGTCTTTCTTCCCTTTTATTTACCAGCTTATGATGGTTAGATTATGGCATGTTTCAATTAGCATACAGTATGATAGCATGTTGCATTCATTCATCTGTTTTGCATGCACCGGGCTCGGCGCATCGTACTAACTGCATTTGTATTTCAATTCTAAGTTGAATACATGTTAGCTGTAGCATTCCATATGCCATGTTTAGAATAGCCGAGCCTGCTATAGTTGCATTATTGCATGTGATGCATTAGGTATTTCTGTATAATTAGGATCATGCATGATTTCTAATCAGTTTCTGTTTTGGCTTGGAGTACTCGGTAAGTTTTTATGCTTTAGCATCCTTGCATGCGTGTGAGTGACTGCCATGAATAGCATGCTTACCATGAGGCTATATGCTTATGTGATATAACTGCCTGAATGCCTGTGGGTGAAGGTTGGGTTATTTGGATTGGAACAAATCATCGACTGTGAGTTTTAAGCCCACTAGATAGTGGCAAAACCATGTTTTCCAAGCCCACCTGAGGGTGGCAAAATCTGCATTTTAAGCCTACTTGCGGGTAGCAAACCATCTTTCAAAAACGAGCATGAAATGTTTTGTTCCAATTCAGGCGATCCAGTCTATACTTGTATGCTGTGCGCATCACATAGTAAATCTAGGCTAATAACCGGAATAAGAACATACAAAGTTTTCAAAATAAGATATCATGGTTAGTAGAGGCCGGTCTTCGACCGGGCGAGCGGGGGTGCTCACGAAGTGACCTTCCCCAATCGTACCCAAGTTTCCGAGCCAAGGCAACTTTGGTGATGACGGACACGTGGCCTTAGGCAACGAGTCAGGGTTTCCTAAATTTCCCACAAATAAAATATTTAGGTGGCGACTCTGTATCTGGCAAAGCAGTCCATGTTTGGCACTTCTTTTCTAAAAATCTGTTTTCTCAAAACGATTTGCCAGATTTGGACTCTTTGGTTCAGGTTAAGAACCGTGACAACAAATCGAGTCCGAGCTGTAGCGAGGTCCCCCGCGGGCCTGTCTACAGTTTCTGGCGACTCTGCTGGGGATTTAGAGAACTTGACTCGAACTCATGATATCTGGTTTTAACTGCACTTGTGTGTTTCTTTGCATTGCATTTGCATTGGTGCGCCTAGGACACCGTGTTTGCCATCTACTATTCCTGAACGGTTTGCCGGAGGCTTGTCTTGTCAAGGCATGACCATAAGGCTGACCGGTTGTGGGCTCTGCCAGTATGGGAACACAAACCCCGGTTTTACCGAGGCACCTTTTCGACCATTCGACCTAGTGCATATTCGGATCCTTAGTGACCATTCCAAACTAGGACAGGTTGCTTACCCGTTTATAGGTTGTTTGTAACCGCTGCGTGCGTAGTGAAACCCTAGCTCCTGACAAAATAGGACAGGAAAACCCTACCCCTCCATAGGGGTGTTTTGGCTCTCACTTATCTGTTATGTGCTTTAGAGTGCGTCTCTACAGGAATGCATGTATCAGTATATGAGTTTGGGCATTAGGCCTGCGGGCATCAGTCAGTGTTTGAGAATCAGTTATCTGCGGGTATCCGATTCAGTCTTTGGGGACAGTGATTCAGGAACAGTGATCAGTATTTGGAGACAGTGTGTTTTTCAGCTTACCAACCGTGTGTTGAATACCCGACTGTGTGTTGCGTATTTATTTTAAGCTGTCATGCTGTTCATTTATCTGGTTATTTATTTCCTTTTCGTTTTATTTATCTTTTTGCTAGGGGCAGTTTTAGCACGATTGCTTCCGACCCAGTAGATATTCCCCAAGCACTTTGGACACGAGGTCGCCGACTCAATTGATCTGAGGATCTGGTTGACGGACATCCAGTGTTCTATTCTTTACCCCCCGTTGTCAGGAGAAAGCCAAGGAAGCAGTGTGTCAGAACAGAGGTTGCCAGAACAGTGGGTTACTCCATCAGAGGACAGTAGGACTGAGATCCCGATTGTTGCTATAGAAATAGACATATCGGTCAGTCGGATGGATCAGCAAAATACGTCAGGGGTGGAAGCCCTGATGCGCCAAATGTAGGAGAGCATGAGACAGATGCAAGAGGACGCTGCCTGCCAAGCAGAGTTCTCCAAGCAACAAGCCACAATCATGGCCCAGCAGGCCGAGCTAATCACCAGACTGCAACAGCAGAATGCAGCATCTACTTCACATCAGGTTCCTCCTCCACCAGGGGCCCCATTACCCGAACAGGCACCTACTGTCCAGAATGCTCTGCCAAACACCCAGAACACCGGGCCAAATACCCAGAACATCCAAGAGGACACGAACCTTCCAACGGGGCCAGCTCCGCCCCCACTTCCGCCTCAACTGTCCAAGACCCACACACCCAACCACCCGGACTCTCCCTTCGAGTTCGAAATAGACCATACAGCTCTGAAATTGAGCAAGCTTGAGAAGCTTTTCAAGAAGTCACAAGGAGTGAAGGCAATTCCGGACATCGAAGATGGATATACCGATGTGGCCGTGACATTGCCAGACAGATTCAAGATGCCGCAAATTGACCGCTTCGACGGGTCCGGGGACCCCATGGTCCACCTTCGGTTATTTTCAGACATCCTGCGGCCAATGGGCCTAACCCGACCACAAAAGCTTTCGCTGTTCAGCCGAACCCTGTCGGGTGTCGCCGCCATCTGGTACGCGAAGTTAGAGGATGATGTAAAAAGAAGCTGGGATGAAATGGCTGAGGCCTTTGTTGCACAGTACTCGTACAATACTCAGATCGAGATTACAACTCGTGATCTCGAAACGACGAGGCAGGAACCCAATGAGACTTTCTCAGACTTCATAACTCGATGGAGGGCGAAGGCATCGATGATGACTTTGAGGCCTACGGACAAAGATCAAATCAGGATGATTGTGCGCAATCTCCAACCAAAATTGATGCAGAAGATGATTGTACTCCCCTTTCCCACCTTCTCAGATTTACACGAGATGGGGGTACAGATCGAGGATGCAATGAAACAAGGTCTGATCGACTAGGATAGGGAGCAACCTAGAAGGACTTTCAACCGTAACAACAACGCAGGCCCGAGTGGTACTGCAACTGCACGAGCTTCAAAGGTGAGCACGGTCACCACCACTCCCCCTCCCCCAAGACCCATGACAGCCACGCCTTTTTCTGGCGCATCTGGAAGCAATACCCAAAACACCAAATATCAACCCAGAGGCCAAAGAACCTTCACCCCCCTATATATGCCCCTGTCCAAAGCTCTGGGGGTGTTAATCAGGAAGAAGCATTTGACACCCTTGGAGCCAAGGCCACTGCCAAATCCACTCCCTCCCACTCATGACCCGGCAAAATACTGCGCGTATCACCAACAGCATGGTCATGACACCGACCGTTGCTTTAGATTGCGTCATGAGATCCAGGATCTTATTGACAAACAGGTGATCGCGCCTCCCGAAAAACCCAACGTCACAACAAATCCTCTCCCACCACATAACCAAGCTCCTTCTCCCAACAGAATCAACTTCATCCAAACTGGGGTCGTGTCTTACGATCCTAGTATCTATATTACCCCATCCTACTACCTAAGCCGGAGGTGATCCTCCCTGTCTGCACTGACTTGTTCATGATGGACATCTCCACAATCCGATCCAAGCCAATGGTGGTGACCACCGAAGATGGGACAGGGCATATTTTAGCGGAAAGTGGGGTTGTTGAGTCTGAGATTGAACAGTCTGGGAATCTCGCTGAAAGAGCCTATGATCCAACTGAATACATCCAGTCAGTGGGCCAGTCTGAGCTGAGTGTAGGGTCGCCAGAAAGGGCAGAGTTATGTGTAATTCAGGGGGACAGATTTGAACGGGGAACAGATGATCTAACAGCTGTGGGAGAAGACTTTGCCAACCTCCAGTTCTTCAGTGACCAAGAATTAGGGGATGCAACAATCAACTGGTTCGAATATGAGGAGTCGGCAGAAGTTACCGGATGGTTAGATGATCAACCAGACATTGTAGAATATCAACCAGAACAGGGCCCGGCAGGGGCGAGAGCGTCAATGGTGGCCGGAAGGGCCGAAAGTCAGAATACACCGCCGGAGAGCGCCGGCACTAAGAATTTCGCTCAGAATTTGGGGATTGTAAATACAGGGAATATTGAACAACCAGCTGTACAGACGTAGTTGGAACAACAAAGGTTAGAGGATTCCGAGAGAATCAGAAAAGCTAAGGCCCATGTGGGGGTCGAGAGTGCTGTGTGCACGAGAACAGGAAATGCTGCGGGCATGAAGACTGAAGGTGCTGCGAGTACGATCATGACGAAGCCGGACAGGTGTCTGTCGGCTGCCGACGGAATGTGGTGGGAAGACGATGACTTATGTCTTGCCCACACAGATGAGGACTGGGGAGGTAACCAACCAGATGATACCTGGTACATTGACGAGGTCGCTCATATGACCAGAAGTGGGCGGTATTTCAAGCCCCAGCACTTAGACCAACCTGAGGCGTCTGGGAAAGACAAAGAAGTTGAGAAACAGAGAGAGAAACAGATTGAAGAAGAAGCTGTGCTCAAGCAATTGAAGAAGATACAAGCAGACATCTCCATCTGGGGACTGCTTATGGCGTCGCGGGTGCACAGACAGGCCGTCCTATCTGCTATGGACAGGGCCAAACTTTCTATAGACACTACACTAGAGCAGCTGGTTGGGCTGGTTTTTCCGGGAGGAGGTTCCCCGGCATTGACCTTTTCAGACAAGGAACTACCGCCTGAGGGCACAAATCATAACAAACCCCTCTACGTTTCCGTGGAGTGTAGAGACAAGTGGATACCGGTGGTACTTGTTGATACCGAGTCCGCCATCAACGTCTGCCCAGCCAGAACAGCGTATGCAATCGGGTTGAAGCCCGCAGACTTCACACCAACTACTCAGGTGATCAGAGCATATGATAATACTAGCAGAGAAGTGATGGGGACTGTCAAGGTTCAGACCCAGGTTGGTCCGGGACAACACGACATCGAATTTCATGTCTTGGACGTTCCCGCAACCTTCAATCTACTCTTGGGGCGGCCGTGGTTGCACCAAGCGAAGGCAGTCTCTTCCACTCTACATCAGATGGTGAAATACCCCTATGGAAAGGGAGTAGCCATTGTGTTCGGGAACTCATCAATCCATCCGCCTCTGGAGGTATCTACGCCAGTCCTAGAAATCGAGCATGGCATAGAAGACGTATTCTTATCAGGATTCACTTTGGCTGAGGCCCGGGTAGTACAGAATATTATGGCTGTGAATGAGGGGGTGTACATCAGTGCTCAATCCGTCTACCTCATGAACAAGCTACAACACATCCCTGGGATGGGATTAGGAAGGAGCGGCCGAAAAGGGGTCGCAGCATTGGCCGAAGTGCCACACAACCCTCATACCTTTGGTTTGGGTTATTTGCCCACCAAAGAGGACTGGGTAAGGAAGGGAAAAGAAATGGCCGGAAGAGCCAGGGCAAAGCAGGCTGGGAAGCCTTTTGAATTAATGCATAGGCCCATCCAGGGTACCCTGAACGGACGCTTTGTCCGGGAGGGGGAAGACTTTCCATTTTGCGGCTTCCCAGAGCCATGGCTAAACGCGGAGAAGAAGCGCGTGCCAGGTTTCGAGATCTTCTTCGACGTGCAACTATCCGGGGATGACGTTGTCACAGAGCAGACAGACCCACCAGCTGAGGTTGAGCAGTATAAAGCAGGGGATGCCGAGGGCGCTGAAATTGAAATGGGGGTAGCACTGGCAAGTCTACTCTCAGATCCTCCGATCGACCATAAGTGCTTGGGGGATAACTTCTCGGTTTCCATGATTGGGGATGAAACGGCTGCGAGCCTGCCAGCTACTATTTTGGATGCATCTATCGCACCCTCTCTCACTTGGCAATACGAGGAAGGATTTTTGTCCAGCAGCACCGGGTCAGGTAGTGAGCCGGAATCTGATTCCACCGAGTCTTGTGAGTCGGAATCAGGTTCCAGCTCGACTGAGTCTGAGTCTGGTAATCCTGGGGATGATAACCCGGATACCACAGTCCTGTCTAGGTCGTCTTTTTCCTTTTCATTTGAGTCTGTTGTAAATGAATCGAACGATTTGGATGTGCTTAATGAGAATCAGGTGACTGTGGTTTCTGAGTACTTTTCTGTGCCCTTGATTTATTGCATTAATTCAGACTTTCAAAACTTTGATAAAAACGACGAGGACGAAGTTCCTCCGGTTTTGCAACGTTTAATTGAGCAAGAGCAAGAGAGATTTGTCAAACCTTTAATGGATGAAATCACTACCGTGAATATTGGTACTGAGGAGGACCCGCGGCTGGTCCAGATCGGGTCCACGTTGTCTTCGGAGGAACGCGAGCGCTTAGTCGCTTTATTAAAAGATTTCAAAGATGTTTTCGCGTGGTCCTACGAAGACATGCCTGGAATCGATCCTGAGATTGTACAGCATCGGATCCCCCTTGACCCCGAAGCCCGACCTGTCAAACAGAAACTCAGGAGGATCCGCCCGGACTGGGCTCTCAAGATTAAGGAAGAGGTCACCAAGCAAATCGACGCAGGCTTTCTGCTAGTATCTGAATACCCGACTTGGTTGGCCAACATTGTTCCAGTGCCGAAGAAAGATGGCAGGATCCGGGTATGTGTGGATTTCAGGGATTTGAACAGAGCTAGTCCGAAGGACGACTTTCCCTTGCCGCATATCGATGAGTTGGTGGATTTCACAGCAGGGCATGCTTTGCTCTCATTCATGGATGGCTTCTCAGGGTATAACCAGATAGTGATGGCACCAGAAGACCGGGAAAAGACTGCATTCACCACCCCGTGGGGGACATACTGCTATAGAGTCATGCCATTTGGGTTAAAGAACGCTGGAGCTACTTATCAACGGGCCGCAACTACAATATTACACGACATGATCCACAAAGAGGTTGAGGTGTACGTGGACGACATGATTGTCAAGTCCAAAGAAAGAGAGGGCCACTACACCGCCTTGCAAAAGTTTTTTCAAAGGATCAGGGAATTCCGGTTGCGGCTAAATCCTCATAAATGTACATTCGGTGTTACAGCGGGAAAAATGTTGGGGTTTCTGATTACACAAAGAGGCATCGAAGTCGACCCTTCCAAAATCAAGGCCATCCTAGAAATGCCCCCACCAAGGACTGAAAAGGAGGTGCGAGGCTTTCTGGGTAAAGTGCAATTCATAAGACGGTTTATCTCAAAATTAACCTTAACTTGTGAACCACTTTTTGGTCTCCTGAAGAAAGGCAAGAAGTTTCAATGGGATGGCCGATGTCAAGCTGCATTTGAACAGATTAAAGAATATTTACAGAACCCGCCCGTGTTGTCACCGCTAGAACCGGGGAAACCGTTGATATTGTACCTGTCAGTGACCGAGACTACAATGGGCTGCATGCTTGCACAGGAATCGGAGGATAAGGTGGAGAAGGCCATCTACTATCTGAGTAAGAAGATGCTAGAGTATGAGACTCGCTATACACCGCTGGAGAAGGCTTGCTTAGCTTTGGTATGGGCTACCAGGAAGCTACGGCACTACCTGTTAGCTCACTCCGTAATGTTGGTTTCACGACTCGATCCCATCAAATATCTTTTCGAGAAACCAGCACTTACGGGTAGGCTAGCTCGTTGGTTGCTGTTGCTCTCCGAATTTGATCTAAAGTATGTAACACGCAAGTCAGTCAAAGGAAGAGCAGTGGCAGAATTCTTAGCCGACCATCCAGTGGAAGGGGGTGAAGCAGTCGATTACTTATTTCCAGATGAGGCCATTTTACACATCGACGACGAAACTTGGACGATGTACTTTGACGGAGCGTCAAATCAATACGGGTATGTGATAGGAGTGTTGCTGATAGCACCCGACAATTCCCGTATCCCTCTAGCCTTCAAACTCCGATTCAAAGTCTCGAACAACGAAGCAGAATATGAGGTGTGCATTGCTGGTCTAGAAGCAGCCCTAGAACTAGGAGCAAGACGGTTGGACGTCATCGGGGACTCGAACCTTGTTGTGTCTCAAGCTAAAGGAGACTGGAAAGTAAAAGAGGAAAAGATGATGATGTATCACCAGACCTTGGACTTGCTGATTCCTCGGTTTGAGAAGCTAAGTTTTATTCATCTACTAAGAGAGAACAACAGGTTCGCAGATTCTTTAGCAACTCTATCTTCCATGATAGACATCCCGTGTGGAGTCCGGATGCGTCCAGTCATCATCGATTAGAAATTTGCACCTGCCTACGAGTCGATTGCCGCTATAGATGAAGTTCAGGACGAAAACCCCTGGTATTATGACATCTGGAACTTCTTGGAGAAAGAAGCATACCCGCCAGGGGTAAATGCCAAAGACAAAAGGGCAATCAGAAGAATGGCTGTTCAGTTCATCATCTGTGGGGGTAAACTGTATAAAAGGGGTCATCTGGGAATGCATAAACTGTGTGTTGATACCGAAGAGTCAAAGCGTCTGATGGAAGCCATCCACGGAGGAGAATGTGGCGCGCACATGAATGGGGTAATGCTGGCACGAAAGATCCTCAGACAGGGTTATTACTGGTCCACCATGGAGGAGGATTGTATCGGTTTTGTCCGGCGATGCCACAAATGTCAGATTCATGCAAATCGCATGAACATTCCGCCGTCTAAGCTGTACAACATGACTTCGCCATGGCCATTTTCAGTCTGGGGAATTGATGTAATCGGAGCTGTCACGCCGAAGGGGTCGAATGGGCATGAGTTCATCTTGGTAGCGATAGATTATTTCACAAAATGGGTCGAGGCCCAATCTTATGCGGTGTTGAAGGCTTCGCACGTCGCAAAATTTATCAGAAACAACATCATCTGTCGCTACGGAGTCCCAAATGAAATAATTTCAGATAACGGTTCCCACTTCAAGAAGGAGGTGGTTGACTTGTTGGAAAAATACAATGTGGCTTTTCATAAGTCGTCTACCTATCGGCCGCAAACCAACGGAGCAGTTGAGGCTGCCAACAAGAACATCAAGCACATACTACAAAAATGGTGGAAACCTACCGGGACTGGCCAGATAAGCTGCCGTTTGCTCTGTGGGGCTACCGGACTTCAATCAGAGCTTCTACCGGGGCGACTCCGTATTCTCTGGTTTACGGGATGGAGGCCGTTCTACCCATCGAGATTGAAGTTCCGTCATTGCGAATATTGGCCGAGTGTCAGATAGCCGAAGCAGACTGGCAGCAGAGCAGATTTGAGGAACTCATGCTCTTTGATGAGAGAAGACTGAAAGCACTGTACCACATTCAAGGTTATCAACGTAGAATTGCCCGGGCTTTCAACAAGAAAGTGAAGTCCAGGAATCTAAAGGAAGGAGATTTGGTACTCAAGGATAATCGAGCTCCCATCCACGACCCAAGGGGCAAGTTCAGACCTAATTGGACTGGCCCTACATCATTAAGTCTATCTGGTCAGGTGGAGCTGTGGTTCTGATGGATCTGGATGGCTTAGAGTTCTCCCAACCGATCAACATGGACAAGTTGAAGAAATATTACCCTTGAGAGGCTCGCTAGGCCGAAAACCCGAAAGGGCGACCTAGGCAAAACTCAGAGCACAAAAAATTTTGGAATTATAAAAACTGAGCTCGCAAGGTTGAAAACCCGCAAAGGGCGGCCTTGGCAAAAGTTAGAGCGTAAAAGGAGAGTGAAAATACTCGAGCGAACCTGAGCCTGAACTACGTAAGGCTTGATTCCCATCTTTGGGATACGTAGGCAACTTCATCCTGAAGTTCAGCCATAAACTTTTCCCCGATCAACTTTGTCCATTTTGATCATCTCAGTCATCTTTGTTCATCAGCATTTATCACGATCTCCGGTATAGTGCTATTCAGACTAGGGGCAACTTTCCGTTGCTACACAGTGCCGCGGCGCCATTCAAACTAGAGGCAACTTTCCAGTTGCTAGGATCCGGGGTTGTGCATCTCAGTGACAGATCTCAGGCGTGTCCAGTTCTGATCCATATCGAAAATAGTTTTGGAAAGTTTTAATAAAAGTTGACTTTGTTCAAATTAATCTTTTACAACTGAGACCATTTTTGGACCCAAGCGGAAAATTTTCAGTACCACAACTTTCAATTTCATTGATTTCAAAACAGATTTCTCTTGCTCTTGCATACAATTGGAGTCGCTTTTTATTACACTCATAAAGAAAACTTGAAAGTACTGATAAAGCAATAAGTCCGGGGCATAGTCAAGTCAGGTGTCCCTGCGCCCCCTCCCGGAGCTAGTCGAAGCCTCCGACGCCAAGCTAGGCCCGATCTGTGCCTTTTCATTAAGCCAATCCCAGCACTCGTCAGACAAAGTGCAACTGAAAGTGGGAGCGGGGGCCAGGAGCTTTCTAGTTCTCCATGCTGTGGCATACCGAGCAAGTTGTGCGCCTCGGACCGGGAAAGCAGCCGGGTACTCGATCCCCTCTGATGGGCAAGTTTGATCATGACCGAACTGGCATAGGAACCGGAACGGAAAGTAAAACACACAGTGAGTCAGACCAATCAACTGGATCCCGATCAGCCGGGACATGCTATAACTCATCACCGGAAGATTGAGCCAAGAACAGTGCCAGGCGATGCGATCTGCAGACAAATTGCACATCCAGTCAAACCACCATCCCTCATCGAGGGCATCAACTAGGCGTTGGCGAAAGAAGTAGCCGCGAGCTGAATAGGCTGGGCAAGAGTCCACAACTTGCAATTTATCCATCAACCATACCT
This sequence comes from Camellia japonica, assembly GCA_030407325.1. Classification (NCBI taxonomy): domain Eukaryota; kingdom Viridiplantae; phylum Streptophyta; class Magnoliopsida; order Ericales; family Theaceae; genus Camellia; species Camellia japonica. Next base: position 7,056 of record JAPPVO010005744.1, on the reverse strand, counting down.
GGGGAAGGATGAAAAATGACAGAATAAAGAATAGAGAGATGTACGGTGAGAGAAAAGTGAGAAAAAGGGTTTTGTGAGAAAAACCGAGCCTGAGGGCCGAGTGATGTGAGCAAATACATATGTGAGATTGGGTGGGAAACATTACCTGCAGCAGTAGTGGACTCCCCGCAAATCTGGTCGTCTCCTGACGGTGAAAAGCGTCCAAATCCATCAGTGTTTCGGCCAATGCCATAGCAATACAGCTCTTCCCTTCCTTCAAGCCCTAAGCAACTTCAATCAAACGGATGTCGAGTCCACCCAGGCCCGGGGCAAGTAGGAAGTAAGATAGCATACACAAGCAGAGGGCATGTTGCCGGAAACCTTGCCAATGGTGGTCGCCGCGGTCACCGGCACTGGAAAAGCGATGAATCAAACCGAGGGTGTCCAGTTCCCCATTACAGATCAGAGACCGAGCATCATGCCCGGTAAGTCCACACATCCGCCCTAAAGCTTGGGCGTGGCCAAAGCGGAACTGAGGCAAAATCTCTTCCGAACGTTCAGACTCCATCAAAACTTGAAAATCTTCAAAAGTTGGACATACCTCTTGCCCACCAAAGCTAAAGACGTGCGTCACGGGGTTCCAGAACCTTGCCGCGGCATGGAGGAAAGGAAGGTGCAGTGGAGTGCGACTCAGCGTGAATAGTGCATTCAAGCCGAAATCCGGAAGTTCAACTTTTCCGAGCCATCTAAAGAAGAGATCCAAGATATGAGATTTTCTGCGAGAAATGCCTCCATTTTTTTTGTGCAAAAGAGTGATGAAATGAATAAGTCCCGAAGTTGGAGCTTTTAAAGAGGAGAAAACACTATTCAGGGGGACACGTGTCGAAAAATTGATGGTTGCCAGGATAAGTGGCCGGCCGGCCACTTTTTCTAGCTGGTCGGCCACATTTCTCCCTTCACCTACAAAAAACTGGCCGGCCGGCCCCAAAAAGTGGCCGGCCATGCTCTGCTGTGTTCCTTCAGTCCTGTTTTACCCTCCGGGAGGAAGTTTCAAGCATTTCCGTGCATCGGGTATGTCGAAGGTCTCCATTTCCCTCTGTTTCGGGTGCGCTCCGTTGCCCAGATCGTCCGAAGTACACTTCGTCGAGTTGTTTTGCTTATTGAGTTGTTGTTTTGTTTATCGAGTTGTTGTTTTGCTTATCGAGTTGTAAGTTTTGTCGAGCTGTCGTATTTCGCATTTTGAATTGTTACTCTTTAAGTTTTGTTTATTGAGTTGTCACCACTGTTGTTTTTTGCTTATCGAGTTGTAAACTTGCTGAGATTTTGTTATATCTTAGTAAGTTAAGTTGTTACGTCGGTTCATTACCTGACTGGGCAAATGCACAATGCACATTTTCATTCAATCTCATTATGGTGCAAAACAATGCGATATGATGCTAAGAGTTTAAAGTGCAACACTTTTTCAAAAGCTGTTTCATTCCATCATGCTTCGTTTATTACAACATTTCACAAACCAAAGGGCACAAGTTTTACAAAAGTAATAAAACTGCCTAACAAAATGCAATGTGCTACAAAACTACTAGTACAAAGGTAAATAAAACAGGGAACCGCAACATCAATGCCCTCGAGAACGGGAATAAGAGGCCCTCTTCATCCTCTTCTGTGGAATAGCCTCTGCACCCCCATCACCGTCCGAGTCAGAGCTGTCATCCTCAGGATCTCCCTCAGCCTTGGCTCCACTCTCGGAGCCAAGACCGGAGCCCTCCTCTCGGTCAGCAGATGTCTCTGATTGACGATCTGCAACATCCTCCTCCTCATCCTCATCGAGCTCCGCCTCTATAATATGTGCCCTGCGTCTGCGAGACGATCCCTCTCCTCGAAAAGGCCTGGATGGCCCAGCTCCTCGAAAAGGCCCAGATGGCCTAGCTCCCTGAAAAGGTCTGGATGGCCCAGCTCCCCGAGAAGGCCCAGGTGGCCCGGCATGCGGCTGAGCATATACTGGAGGCATCTGAAAATGAAAATTGCAGTTTGAATACATCAACTAAAATATGTACATCAGATGCAGATACGAAAGGACTACAGAAGTACCATGCTGGAAAACTAAAAGGGTACTGGAAGCCCATGATGGACAACTGCACCTCCCTTCGCAGGACCATCCCCTCAAGTGAGGCTACCATCTCGAGCACCTGATCCATGTACTCAATAGGGGGCTGCAGATGCACAGGCAAGTGTATCAGTAAAGGAATGAACGTTCAAATATCTGAGTGATGAATCAAAGCTGTAAAACGTACCGGCGGTGAGTCGGGGTCTCTGACATAGCAGTGGCCAGGTACCGGAGGCTCTATCAGGACCGGGATCGGAGAGGTAGTCCCATACTGCCACCCCATCAGCTCAGTCGGCATATCCAGCCATCCAGGATGATGATAAGTCGGAGGAATCGGGGAATAAATCCGCGCCCACCTCTGGATGTACCAGCCCCGCTGGTGGAAGGAGCGTCTGCAGCCCGAGCCTGGGCCTGGCTCGAGGATAGCATACTAGCAGGCCTCATCGCCGGAGTGCGGACTCCCGTCAATGGAGGCATCAGGTATATGTGACGATAAGTAGCATAATCCCCCTCCTCAAGATGAAGCAAGGCATCAGTACCCAGCATAACATTAACAACATCCGGGAGGAGAGTCTATCGGCAATCCGCATCTCGACTGGGGGTGCTGAGGGAGGGTCCTGAGAAGTATAGCCCCATACCTGACGCAAGAAGCGCTCCCCCAGAAACCAGGCCCTACCAACTGGTCCCTCGAATAGGATCCTGTACTGGGATGCACCCCGCCCTCCAGCAAACTGGTATCGGAGACCCTCACCTAAGGGTGCCCAGGGCTCCCATGTGATCTGCGGATAACCAATCAACCAAGAGTCAGAAAGGTACAAGACAAATCAAAGATGAAAACACAAAGAACTGAGAGTTCTGAACTACCTCCGTCGACCGAACCGTGTCAGAATACTGCCGTAGATAAAGGAGAGACTCTCGAGGTCTTGGACGGTGCTGGCCCTCGAATACCAGTGAATACGGAGTCATGAGAGGCCCCGCCACCACCATCTCTGGAGCTAATACCGGGAAATACACATAGACCCATAACTGTGGAAAACAGTGCAGAATGTAAATGCAAAACGCTGAGGGCAAAATACAGAGTGTAAAGTGTGCCGTGTGTGCAATATACAAGTAATGAGGAGCAGAAATGTAAATCAGGAAGGCAGAAAATACCTCCCAAGCTCTCCAGTAACCACCGAGTAAATCCCCCCGTCCGCGGGAGGTCGCGCTCATGTAGCAGTAAAGGGTAGCCAGGCCGGCGCCACCCCAGTCATACCATCTGACCTGTGATAGGTCCACCAAGGCACTCAACAGATACAGCTCAACAGTGTTCCCCCTGTCGGCAAACAAAGTAGTCCCGAAGAGGAACATCAGAAAACCACGGGCATACTGTTCTGCCTCCTCAGGAGTCCCAGGCTCCATCTCCACCCTCCAAAAATGGGAAGAGAACCAAGTGTATCGGACTCTCCCCGAAGCTCTATCAACAGGTGGGCAAGTCCCCAGCAAATATGTCTAAGCAGCCTCCCACTAGCCCATATCCTCGTCATAAGGGATGGGCCAACCTCCCACGTCTAAGCCAGTCAGCACAGCAAAGTCAAGTGGGGTCATAGTCAGGTCCCCTGTGGCGGAAAAATGAAAGGAGTTGGTGGTGTCCCACCATCTCTCCACCAAAGCTGCCATCAACGTCCTCCTGGCAATACAACGAGAAAGCCCAGCACAGAAGGGGCCAAACCCTGCCAAATCAACCAGATCCCGGACAGCCTCCGGAAGCTCGGCGTACCAATCTCTAGCTATGGTGGAGCCGTATCCCCGCACAGTGCGAGAGGTCACCTGCATTCAGAATGAATACACGCTTCAACAAAATGAATGAGCTGTGTGCAAATGAATGGGCTGCCTGCAAAATAAAGTGATTGAGCCGCGTGTTCAGATTTCAAAGTGTAAGCTGCGTGCTAGAAAATCAGTGTTTGGGCTGCGTGTTCAACTTTCAATCAGTGTGTGCTGCGTGTTCACCTTCAAATTAAGCTGCGTGCTAGAAAATCAGTGTTTGGGCTGCGTGTTCAACTCTCAATTAGTGTGTGCCGTGAGTTCACCTTCAATTCAAACTGCGTGTTCAGAAAATCAGTGTTTGGGCTGCGTGTTCAACTCTCAATCAGTGTGTGCCGTGTGTTCACCTTCAATTCGGACTGTGTGCTCAGAAAATCAGTGTTTGGGCTGCGTGTTCAACTCTCAATCAGTGTGTGTTGCGTGTTCACCTTCAATTCGGACTGTGTGTTCAGAAAATCAGTGTTTGGGCTGCGTGTTCAACTCTCAATCAGTGTGTGCCGTGTGTTCACCTTCAATTCAAACTGCGTGTTCAAAAAATCAGTGTTTGGGCTGCGCGTTCAACTCTCAATCAGTGTGTGCCGTGTGTTCACCTTCAATTTGAGCTATGTGTTCAGAAAATCAGTGTTTGGGCTGCGTGTTCAATTCTTAACCAATGTGTGCCGTGTGTTCACAATCATTTTATGGGCTGAGTGTTCAGAAATTCAGGTGATTGAACCGTGTGTTCAGAATGTAAACAAGAATGCACGAAAAATGCAGAGTACGTTGCAGAAAAGATAAAAAACGAAGTAAATACCTCCCGTGCCTCATGAGAGAGGTGATACTCTGGCTCCCGCAGAAGGAGATCCCCGGGCGCCCGCTCATCAAAGTCAGTAAAGTGATGGAAAACGGCTCGCGGAAGGATGTGTGCTGGTGGGGCATACCTCTCGGGTATGAAGGGTCGAATCCTCGGAGGCAGAGCCATGATATCGGGATCACCTCCGGCATCCGCAGGACCTCTACCGTGAGGAAAATGACCGGCCATTTCAGAAAACCTGCAAAAAGGAGCAAAAATGAGCAAAAATTGGAAAAAGTCAACAAAAGTCAACTCCCGAGAAAATCTTCCAAATGTTGAGATAAACTCACCTCAAGTGGCAAAAATGAGAAAAGAAGCACCGAAATCAAAATTTAATCGGTTCAAAGTGCTTGAAACTGAATGTTTTCGCGAAAACAACTTGCGTGGGGCGTTGGAAAACGCGTATAGAGCTCGGATCTGAGGAGGAAAATGGTTTGGGAGGCTAGAGGAGGTGATTTCGGAGCTGAAGTTGTGAGCTCAAAGTGTTTGGGTGAGTGAATTTAAAGAAAAGAAGGTGAAAAGACCAAAGTGCCCATGGTTTTGAACAAATGGCCGGCCGGCCACCTTTTCAGGCTGGCCGGCCATCTCCTTTTTTGAAAACTGGCCGGTGGCCTCCAATGGGGAAGAAAACTGGCCGGTGGTGATCCCTAGGTGGGTCCCAAGCTCTCTGCAAATTTTGGGAAAATTGGAGTCCCCGGGACCTGAAAAAGTACAAGAGAAGTGCACGTTCTGTCGCGAAATCGCTCCGCCGGAACTTCAGCTTCAAACTTCTGACATGTGTCTCATCATTACTCATCAAAATCAAGGTGTATCCTTTTTGAACATGTTGCAACCTCTTCGGGAGGTGAACCGGAGGCCGCGATCGAATCGTCCTCGCCGAGACGCGCATTTCCTTGCTCGCCGTTTTGTGACAAACACGCGTCCTGACTTGCGTTTGTTCTGCATTATTGTGCATCTAACTTGCATTCTCATGAACATACTTGCATTGTTGTGCACGTATCTTTGATATTACCATGCCTCTGTGTTTAAACTCGCGTTGTCACGCGCGTTTCTTCCCGCCTTGCGATGCACTCACCCACCGACATCGTGCTTGTCAATTTCGATATCGCATTGAACATATGTTGTTAGTATGATGTGCTTGTTCAGTTTCTCTCTTTTACAGGCACGATATTGCATGTACGGTTCATTTGAAGCTGGTGCGACCAGACGAATCGCGCAGGTATCGTATCTTCTCCGTGTGAGACGTGACGAGAATTGAATGATTCTCCGCATTCCTAACTGCATGAAATGTAGTTGTTGCTTTGCATTCTTGCTTGAAACTGTTGCATCTGTTTACGAATATTTGCTTCATTACAGCCTGCTGCACTTGCATGATCGTCAAATTACATCCGGCTTTGTGCATGTCATTTTGCATTTTGCCCCCCCCCCCCGCGCTGCGGGCACGCCTGCGGGCATATCTCTGTGTATCTTGTATGATTGTCTAAGTCTTCGGCCTTGTCAAAAATGGGTCGTCTCTGGGCTTTGACATCTATTCCCGTCATTCTTATGACTTTCTAGTTCTGTCAAAGAGGGGCAACTGTAGACACCCCATTTTTGACCGACCTTAAGACTCAGACGTCACCGATTGAGCTCTCGGTGATGTTGCATATTGTGCTCGTTCAGAAGTCTCAGAGTCTCGGCCGTGAGCCTTGCCTCCGGACTTCCGGGCTTTTCTATGCTTTGCCTCGGTTTGCGAACCAGGCTCGGTTTTCTCTGTTTCTTTTCCCTGAGGGGAGGCAGAGGTCTTGTAGATCATCTCTCAGTGGCCGTGGGCTACATTTCATGGTCGTAGGCCATTTTGGCCATTTCGGAGCCCGGTTCCCGGTTTTCGGAGCCGTCAGGCCGAGTGCCTCGGTTCGGGACCGCCTAACCACCTCCGTTTGCCCGGTTCTTGGCATACATCTTATTTCTCCCTTTTAAGGGACACTGTGGTCCGAGAGACCAGCTTCGTGGTCGAATACCACTCCCGGTGCTTAACAGTCGGTTTTTGGGGCCTCGGACTGCGCGTTTCGGCCCCGAACCTTCATTTTGCATCGGTTTTCGTTCATTTTTGGCAGGGACCTCTGTTTCATCACCAGGGAAGTCGTGGAAGGGTGGGAGGCCAGTAATTGTTCCAGCAACCAGTTATATTCCATTTTCGCCCTCCGACGCCCGTTTTTCTCACTTCAAAGCCAATGTTGACCACCCTTGGGCCATTTTCTTGCACCCTAAACCCTATATTTGTGATGTACACATCTGGGAGGCCACCAATATGTGGTGGCCGGCCAGTAATTCCCTTGGACTCTTTTGAACCCCTTTG